>CANNZV010002105.1:113741-131908 GCA_947561585.1 Caprella mutica
TAGGGTAAGATGCGTATTATCGGTCAGTACTACATCTTCGGTCATATAAGAAAAAACAATATAAAAATTGTTATTACTACACAGTGCTATCTAATACTTCTGCAAACCCGGGTTTGCAGAAGTATTAGATACCACTGTGTAATAATAACAATTTTTATATTGTTTTTTTTTCTTATATGTCCGAAGATGTAGTACTGACCGATAATTCGTAACTTACGCTATTAGGTTCCACCTTTTTGGTAGAAAGTAGTATTAGGAAATGTATAGTAATTTAATCACGTATATGTACTCGTTATATGTTTCTATATGTTATTTTATTCTCCAACTAAACACTATTTACTAATTACTTCAAATTACTTTAGAGACATTTTAATAGAATATATTTTATTTCCACTTGTAATCAGAATAATATTAATATATGATGAATATATAGTATTAATATATGATTGTTATTCTACTGCTGAAATTGTGTATAGTGAATGTATGGAGAGTCCTGAGTAAGGAAGTAGCCTGTATAGTGAACAAAATTTTCATTGTTATCCATCATTTTTCTAAAACTAATGGCCATTTATGGCAGACTAAAGAAAATTAGTTCACTATAGAGGCTACTTCCTATACAGGATCAATATACAGGATTTCATTATAGAGAAGTTCTAGTGTATTACGTACTGCATGAATTGATGTCGTGTGTATGGATGACTTATTTTCCCCATCTCATTTACTTTAATTTAAAGCTCAGTACGTTGATTTCTTTGGTAGTTTTTTAACACAGTATATCAGTCACGTAGTCTACCCCTGTCCCGGAGGTAACCCTCTGGGGGCAGGTCTCCCGGTTGCTAGGGGTGCCCCAATGGAGTGTGTATGTGTGTGTGTACAGAAGTGCGGACGTCTCACGTCTATTGCCCCTCAGGCAGTGCCGACGCTATCATGGCCCTGAAGAAGGCGAAGGTGAACATAGAATCAGCAGATAAGGATGGACTCACCGGTGAGTGGACCGCGGAGCATTTTATAATTTAACAATGCTGTAACATGATGCAACTCGTTCTAATATGTTGCAACAAGTTCTAACATGATGCAACAAGTTCTAACATGATGCAACAAGTTCTAACATGATGCAACAAGTTCTAACATGATGCAACAAGTTCTAACATGATGCAACAAGTTCTAACATGATGCAACAAGTTCTAACTTGTTTCAACAAGTTCTAACTTATTTCAACATGTTCTAACTTATTTCAACAAGTTCTAACTTATTTCAACATGCTCTAACTTGTTTCAACATGTTCTAACTTGTTTCAACATGTTCTAACTTGTTTCAACATGTTCTAACTTGTTACAACATGTTCTAACTTATTTCAATAAGTTCTAACTTGTTTCAACAAGTTCTAACTTGTTTCAACATGTTCTAACTTGTTTCAACATGTTCTAACTTGTTTCAACATGTTCTAACTTGTTTCAACAAGTTCTAACTTATTTCAACATGTTCTAACTTGTTTCAACATGTTCTAACTTGTTTCAACATGTTCTAACTTGTTTCAACATGTTCTAACTTGTTTCAACATGTTCTAACTTATTTCAACAAGTTCTAACTTGTTTCAACAAGTTCTAACTTGTTTCAACAAGTTCTAACTTATTTCAACATGTTCTAACTTGTTTCAACATGTTCTAACTTGTTTCAACATGTTCTAACTTGTTTCAACATGTTCTAACTTGTTTCAACATGTTCTAACTTGTTTCAACATGTTCTAACTTGTTTCAACATGTTCTAACTTGTTTCAACATGTTCTAACTTGTTTCAACAAGTTCTAACTTGTTTCAACATGTTCTAACTTGTTTCAATAAGTTCTAAATTGTTTCAACAAGTTCTAACTTGTTTCAACAAGTTCTAAATTGTTTCAACAAGTTCTAACTTGTTTCAACATGTTCTAACTTGTTTCAACAAGTTCTAACTTGTTTCAACACGTTCTAAATTGTTTCAACAAGTTCTAACTTATTTCAACAAGTTCTAACTTGTTTCAACAAGTTCTAACTTGTTTCAACAAGTTCTAACTTGTTTCAACATGTTTTATATTCATCCTAAAATAAAATGTAGTTACTGCTTTTCAAATAACTAAATATTTTAATCATATCTGGATAACTTTTTTATCATATTTTTTTTTATCGAAGAACAGCCATTTATTTAATTAATAAATTTAACACATTAATTTATCAATTTGTGCCTAATCAATTTGCTGTGTTCATAAACTGAGCATTAGAAATATAAACCTGTTCATAATTATAAATCGGGTAAATTATGAATTATCGGACGGTTCTACAGGTAAAAAGTTTACAATAATTATTATCTATCTCACAGGTTAATTGGTATCCATGATACCTGCAGGTATCATTGATACCAATTAAAATGAAAGTTAAATAACACCTTAATTCTATATAGTTCTTTATTACATGATTAAAAATGTAACACCGTCCGATAACTCGGAACTTACCCCACATTTTCACCTTCGAAAAATTGCGCAATGTTATGTTTTATTGCGTTTTTAATAGTACCTCGTTGCAGCTCTTCACTGTGCTGCATCTCGAGGTCACTTGGACTGCATAGACATGCTCATCACCTTTTGCAACTCTGAGGTAGACTTACTGGACACCAACGGCTGCTCTCCCCTCTTCTACGCCGTCACAGTGGGACATGCCGACTGTACCAAACTACTCTTAAACAACGGAGCAGATCCTAACAGACAGGATAGGAAGGGCAGAACGTGAGTGAGGTTGTTTGTTTTAAGAACAGAATAACTAATCTGTATTATCTGAACATATATAAATGTTACGTCCGATCGTGTGTCACATTTATATTTGCCGTTTATCATGAAGTGTGAAATACGACAAACTAGCGGATACAAAAAACGGTACACCCACTTCACAACCTAAAAATGTGGTGTCATATAACCCACTAGTACCATTTTTTATATTAATTTAATTCTATCGAAACAAATTAGAAGATGGCGTTATATTTGTGAATGTTTGAAATTAAATATTATTTCGTTGATAACCATTTTGAGTGACTAAACAATATAAAAGGTTTATGTTCCCGTTTCCTATTATTCCTTTTTTGCGGTAGAATATCTTTGACGGTACAGTAAAACTCCTCTATAGTGAATTCAGAGTCCTGAGTAAGAAAACTTCCCCGTATAGTGAACAAATTTTCTTCAGTCTGCAATAATAGGCAAAAGTTTTAGAAAATTATAATGGCTATTCATGACAGACTAAAGAAGATTTGTACGCTATACAGGGTAGTTCTCTTACTCAGGACTACATTCATTATAGAGGAGCTCTACTGTACCTATTAGATCTGACAAGGTGTTCATTCTCAGTCCTGCTCACTGTGGAGCCGCCAAAGGTCAGCTGGAGACTCTGAAACTGCTTCATCAGCACAATGCGGACCTCTGGAAGAAGAATGTGAAGGGGGACTTGCCTCTTCACGAAGCATGTCACAGTGGAAGGAAGGACTTGGTGGTGTGAGTTCAAAACTAAAAATAAAAATAAAATAGGAATGATAAATAAAAGTTATTTCAATCTCATATTCTCATCCATTTTGAGATTTCCATTCTTGTCAATAATTCTTCTGAGGATCGTTAAGGGCCGTACACACGTAGGGTTCCTTAAGTCTTTCCACCAGACTTTTTGCTAAGCTCCTCCTACTTTTTTCACAAGAATATGAGAAAAAACGATATAATTATTATTTATTTTAGTTGGTATCTATGATACGCAGGTATCATAGATACCAACTAAAATAAATAATAATTATATCGTTTTTTCTTATATTCTCGTGGAAAAAGTAGGAAGAGCTCAGCAAAAAGTCTTGTGGAAAGACTTAAAAAACCCTACGTGTGTACGGCCCTTAATATGTATAGTAGATGCTAGACTGCCCGTATCCACTTACTTCATGTATTAACTTTTCTATCTATTAAATGTTTGATTGCTCGAATATATGATGATTTTAACTCTGTTAAATAAATCTCATTTACTTAGTTTTGCACCGAAAAAAAACATAAAATTGCTGTGTGGCAATTTATAGTCTGACTGATCGTTGCTAGAATATTGTAGCTCTTCCATTATGTTGTCATAGGAGTTCATTTCAGTTAGAAAATAGGCTTAGTTTATTAGCATAGTTGTTAAACGTGGTACACGGAAAACTGCCAGGCGGAAAACTGCCAGGCGGAAAACTGCCAGTCACTTATTGGCAATTTATTTATTTTAAGACTTTTGATGAACACATTCTAAGAACATTTTAATTCATAAAAAACATCGTTTGCCATTCTTCAAGTGATTAAGGAGACATTCATTTTTTACAGTTATAACTAAAGTATATAGATTATTGGATTACTTATTATTCAATGGAAAATAGTATTTCAATAAAGCTACTTTATTAAACACACAGCAAACCAAATTCAGTACACACAAAGAAATTATAATTACCATTTTTAACTTATTTGTTAAATCACGTACATTTTAAAAACATGTATTATATTTATATATCTATATAGGATTTTATGTTTATAAGATTTATAATTTATATCTTGTATATTATAAAAATTAAGTGAATGTTAAATCACTTATATGTATGTTCAATATTTATTACATTTACAATTTTATTCTCCATAGCATCAACACCTTCATTTTAACAATTTTCATTTATATGTAAAAGTATTATTAATTTATACTCAATCCAATTCGATCGAGTAAAATTGTCAGAGAATTAGGTTGGTAATATCAGTTTGATAATCATAGATGTTGTGTTGCAAATTCTAAATATTTCACAAAAATCGATCGAATTTGTTTTTTTAATGAGTACAAGCGAATATTAAGCTTAAAGGCTTGTTCAATTATCAAATTATAAACAAAAATTAAATAATTAGACACTAAACCCGTTATGACATTACGTTTACGTTAAACCCGTAAACAAAGAAATTGTACTCTGTCTCTAATATGTACAATCACTTCTTTCTTTCTTCTTCTTTTAGTATTTTATATGAAAGGTTTTATTTTTTAATTTATATCATGTATTTGATTTTTACTGTAATATTTATATAATAATATATTTTATGTATTTTTCTAATGAAGAAAAACTATATTTATGTTTTGTATACTAAGTAAAAAAGCATGTTCCCCTAACTCCTTTTAATTAAGAGCGAACGTCGTTTTTTTTAAATCAAAATGTTAATACTGACTAAAGTCATTAAATTCAGTAAGTGACTGTCAGTTTTCCGCCTGGCAGTTTTCCGCTTGGCAGTTTTCCGCTTCGGCAGTTTTCCGCCTGGCAGTTTTCCGGACATCATTAAACGTATATAGATAATATTTCACATGCATGGTAAATACCACAATCAGTACTTAACAATGAATTAATGTTCATCACTTCTTCATTATGGTGGCTACATCAGGTGGTTACTAAGCATGATGCCAGACATGGTAAATGCAGCTAATAGTGACGGTAGGACTCCTCTACACATCGCTGCTATAACCAGCAACACCGGCCTCTGTAAAATATTAATGGACCACAAGGTAAATAATCTAAATATACTAATTTTTTTGAATTATTTTTAAAATTATTTAAAAATATAATTATATTAGATATTCAAATTTGAAAGCGAATTCTAATGATCATTATCCTTCGCCTCTTTTTAAAATTATCCATGAATGTTTAAATTATTTATATTGGTTAAAAATAGAATTAAAAGGAGTAATAAAAACCATTTTAAAAGATTTTTCAAAATTCAAACGTATCGGATTATATATAGTGCATGAGGTATTGTAAAATTTATTTGAAAAATATGAGTTATCGGTAGGTTTCACATCTTCGTTCATAGTGTAAAAAAATTTTTATAATTATAATTTATATTGCATAATTGTTATTATATAATCTTTTCATATATAACTGAAGATGTGTAACTTACCCTACATAATAAATATGAAACTTTAAATTTTTTTAAATAATACCTCCTCCCCCCCCAGGCTGACGTCAACCCCATCATGCGTAACTCCAGAGGGCAGCTCCTCACCCCCGTTGACGCGGCAGTTGCCAGAGGTCACAAGGACTGCGCCCAGTACCTACAACTGCATAAAGCAACTGCAGCTGCTAAACTAACTGACACCAGGGCACTGCAGTTGGCAATGAGCAAGTGAGTGGAGTACTCTATTATAGGACTGGTTAGGTTTAGTGGTCAGGGTAATTTACGATTTATAGGACAGTAAAACATTTCATGGTTAACAATTACTTTATTTGGTACCAGGTTATGCTCTTCAACTACGAGGTCTAAGATTTTGTGTTAGGTAGACTCGTAGGCTTCATTTACTATCACCTCTTCATTTTCCTCTTCCATCTGTGACTGCAGTCACCGGGGTTTGTGTCCCTTTTCGTCACATTCCTTGGTAAGTGACTACATTCACGGAGTAGCTTTTCTACATCTATGAACATTGTCACTGACTGGTGGTAGGTGACTTTGTTCATGGAGGCTGGAACCACTTTCGTTTCTGACTTCTTCCTGTCCCTTGTATTTAATTTCCTTTTGACGTCAGCGATATGGCCTTTGGTTCCGTAGCAGATGTTAAACCCTTTACTAATTAATGAATGAATTAGTATCCATGATACCTGCAAGTATCATGGATACTAAATTACGTACTCTCAAAATTTTGATAAGTTTTCATGAGAAATTTTATCGCCAATAAAACGAATTCTAGAACTAATTGAAAATAAATGGTGAAAATAGTTGTTGTAGAATGTAAATGATCGAAAATGCAAAACCGTCTGATGACTCGGAGCTTACCCTATCACTTATCTTTTTGGTTTAAAATATATAGAATTAAATGACGAGAAAAAAAATTCAAGGACTGATGTTTCATCAGATTATAAATATTAATTTTACTCTAATAGTCCAGAAATATTTAGCCAGCCGAAATTCAACTGCTGTATAAACATGAAAAAAAACTATGCTTGAAAGAACTTTGGATAAGGATAAGGATTTATTGAAAAAAAAATTACATCAATTTCTCAAGCCCCTATTTAATAAGGTATAGTTACTGTTAATATGATATGTTCCATCCTATCTTTAATTATTTAAATGAATTCCAGAGCAATGGAGGATGGAAGCGGTGACAGAACCGGCGCTACTCCGAACAGTGAGCTTGGCTACCAGGACATTCTTTTGCCTGGTTTGTTGCTTCTTAAGTACTTAGTCCATTATTTATCATCATTTGCATTGAGGATTTTGATTTCTCCTAAATTATAAATTTCTTTTATTTCTTTTAATGGAAAACTATAGTCTTTAAAAATATTTCTTTCTGAAATATTGTACACAACTGTCTGTAAAAAACTAAGATTTGTACGAGTTAACTTATTTCATCTTGAAAAGTAAGTAACTTCTATCCAGTAAAATATATAACAATTATCCAATTTTTAAAAGTAAGATTTATTAATAGAAATTTTGACGCATCTTACCATAGGTTCCGCTTCTTCCCGCAAGTCCCGAGATATCTCCAATTCAATGCTCTCTCCGTCAGATAGCTCCTCTCGTACAGACCTACAGCAAGACACACAGGTGAGAAAAATACTCTTGTGAATATTGGTGGTGAAAAAGGTACCTATATATCATATTGTGGTGCACTAGTCTACCTAGGTATCATATGATGGTGCACTAGTCTATCTAATATATAGTGGTGCTAAAGGTACCTAGGCATCATATATATGGTGCACTAGTCTACCTTTAATACAGTGGTGAAAAAATGATCTAGCTACTATATTTGTTTTTAAAAATTAACTATCTATCATATTGTTATGCAAAAAGCGCCTTGCCATCATATTTGTGGTGCAAAAAGCACCCAACTACCATATTTGTAGTAGGATTGTAGGAAATTAGCTAACTATCATATCGCGGTGCAAAAAGCACCTTGCTACCATATTTGTGGTAAAAAAATTACCTAGCTACCATATTTGTTGTGCAAAATATTACCTTGCTACCATATTTGTTGTGCAAAAAGCACCTAACTACCATATTTGTGGTAGGTAATTACCTAACTATCATATTGTGGTGCAAAATGCATCTAGTTATCACATTTTTGAGGCAATTATACCAAGCTTTCATATTTTTGTACTAGTCTACCTATCACATTCATGGTGGAAAAGTTACCTATTACCTCCACAGTGCAAATACATCTTATTTAATTCGTGCAGAAATCATTTTCATACACAAATGAAAACTAAGCTATTCAATTTTTTAAATGATAAAAATCTATATTTTTCTTTTCATGATTAGCTGTCAGTTTAATGTTAATTTTTGACTATTACTCAATTAGTATAAGAAAAAGGAAACTGATTTGTAAATAAGCTTGTACATATGAAGCTTTAAATGTTTTTTAACTAACAAACTTATTTTTACAATCAACAAAATCTCAGCTTCAAGAGTTATTTAATGGCATGGAATAAGAAGTCTATGGCTTTAAAATTCTAACGATATGTGTATATTAATTATAGCTCTTCATTTTATTAGGTTCTAGTAGGGTATGTTCCGAATAATCGGACGGTTCCACATCATCGAGCGTATAAGGAAAAAAATTATTCTACTTTTATTTTAATTAGTATCCATGGTATCCTGGATTCTCAAACATTTATGAGCAAACTTCAGATAAATCGCAAAAAATTTGTATCGAGCACTTGAAGAAATTTAAAATTTAGTTATTAGGTAGTCTACCCATTTCATTATGTTCTCAAAATAATAAAATAGCATTACTCAAATAATGAAATTTATTTATAATCATTTTTCGAATACCTATTTTGAAGAATCATATTTTAATTAGTGGAAAAAGAGCATCATTTTCTGGTACACTAATATATTAGCAAAAGGCATTTTCAATTTTCGAAAGCTATTTAGGCTGCTTTTGCTTTTTCAATTATGTGCATGAAATATTTTTTTTGGTTAGTAATTACAACCTACTTAATTTAGGCTGTTATCAATTTTCATGTTTCACTGATTGTGTCACTTAATGTATACCGAATTATCACTAGTAATCATTACACGTCATTTCAATATCAGAGTGTGCAATTTATCATTCAGTGTTTCTTAAACTGCGGGTAAATTACCCTAGCTGTATAATCTATATATTTAATAGGGTAACGGAGTAGTTGTACTTTTTTGTTTATTTTCTATTACCTGGTTACGCTACTTACTTTCCTGCAATATTTCCAGTTCTTATTTTATTGAAGTATAGTCTCTTATTATTATTTATTTAATTAACAGTATTTTAATCTTTTCATACTCCATGAAACTTACTAGAGTAATGAAATTGAATTAGGTAACGTCTGAAGAAACTAGGTAGCCAAAGTTTAAGAAACACTTTTTTATAGGTTTGTGTATCTTCACTCTGAACTCCACTTATTGATGTCTACAATCTTACATTCATATCACTTTAACAGTTGAAGTACGAAAATTAATAGTGATCTATTTTCATATTTAGAGTAAAATACGATTTTAGTGTCAGGCAAGTGTCATTTAGATCACTATTGATTTTTTAACTTCCAATAGTATTCAGACATGTTTCAGCTGATAGTTTTTGGTTTTCTGAAGTTTTACCGATTGCTTCATATGCTTAAAGTTTCAAAAAAAGGTAAAATTCCAAAATTTTCATCTTAAAAAAAAAAGAATTTGTTTCTCTCTCTAACTCCTGTACACGAATCAAATGAACTTGCATTATAAATACAGTAGAACTCCTCTATATTGAATCTAGAGTCCTGAGTAAGAGAACTACCCCGAGTAGTGAAGAAATTTTCTTTAGTTTACTATGAAATGGCCATCAGTTTTAGAAAACTGATGTCCAGTCATGACAGACAAAAAAAAATGTGTTCACTGTTCAGGGTAGTTCTCTTACTCAGGACTCTATATTCACTATAGAGTAGCTCTACTATAATTACAGTATCCATTGCCTTAACTTTTTAGTCTATATTCTCGATGACTTTAATGAAAATTTCATAAGTAAACATCAGCTAAAACACGTCTAACTCATCCACTGAATCTATACCAAGTCCATCACTTACGTGTGTACCTATACTCTCACCCTAGAATATTACATCAGAAGTTAACATACGAGCTCTAGTGTTAGCTGAAGAGAAATTGTCTAAGGATGAGGGTCTCCAAAAGAGCCAACTTGATGAGTCAGGACACCAAAAGAGTCAGCTTCAGGAGTCAGGTCTCCAAAAGAGCCATCTTCAGGAAGAATATGTCGTGGCAGACGTTCATCAATCGCAAACCAATTCTGATTTCCTGGAAGAGTCTGAGTCGTCAACTGATAAAAAGATTTCGGATGAGCTCATCAAGAATGGAACTGAAAATTCTGAAGAATCTACAGCGATTAAAGTGAAAGAGAAGAGTATTTGGGAGAGAAGTAAATCTGATGATGAAAACCACATAAGTCAAGATAAACCCAGCAATGAAAGTAGTTCTAATGTTAAAAATAGTCCAGAAACTAAGATGGTTGATTCTGAAGTTGATGACATGAAAGATAAGTTAAAAACAAGTGAAAAAATTGCGCTAGGTATAGATGAGAGAGATTTTAGCAATGATTTAGTGAATACTGTAAATGAAAAAGAGATTAGTAATCTTGGTGAACAATATAAAACTGAGAAATTGGTTGGAGATGAAATTTCACATGAAAATGTCCCCAAAGATGAAAATTCGTTAGAATCAACAATAGGTGATGATAGGAACTCCAAGATTGAGCATGCCGATGATAAAATTTTAAAAGATGGTGTTTTAACCACTGAAAAAGTAGAAGCAGATGATGCCACTAAAATTGAAGATAACGATAAAAAATTAGATGATGCCAACCCTAACATTGAACATACTGATGATAAAAACGTAGATGATACTAACTCTAAAGTTGAAGATGATGATAAAGAAGTAGATGATACCAGCTCTAAAATTGAACAAACAGATGATAAAATTTCACTTAATGACAGTTTGTTATCAGACAAAATAAAATTAGATGAAGCACACGATTCTAAAAATGAAGACAGCATCTCCAATGCAAAATCGGAAACTTTAACTTCTATAAAGAATGAAAATGAAGCTTCAACGTCGAAGGATCTAACAAAAGGAGTCGTGAGTGATATAAATCCTAATTCAGAGAGCTCTTCAGCATCACAAATGCATACCAAATCTAAAGAATCCAAGTCTTCAACTACTCGGGAAGATGGCGATGGATCCAGTCAGACCAGTGAACATACGAAAGAAGATGAGATCGAAAAAATGTCTGATGTTGAAGAGAAAACTGAGTCACCATCTCGAACTAGTTCAGAAACCAATACTTCTAATTTGAGCGAAAAAAATTCCGAGTCTGAAAATATGACGCAAGATCAGCTTTACAATTTGAAACTGAATCCCTTGAATGTCGTCGATGTTGAGATAAACGGGAAGATCATCAAGAAAGTTCTTAAATCTAAAAGCGCAGAGGAAGAGGATTATGCCTTGGATGCAATGAGTAACAAGTTAACTAAAAGAGCTTTGTATGGGGGAAAACTACAGACAATCAAAGAAATGAAGCATCGGCACAAGGCACATAGAAGAAAGAAAGGGGAAATCAAGGGGCACGAATTTTGCATATCTGGCAAGGCTGACCACAGTGTGATGGACGCAGCCTCTTTCAAATTTAAGGTAGAGTTTAATGTCAGAAGACAAGTGAGTTCTTTTTTAACACAATCACATCAATGAAATATGCACTCACTCACCCTCTGTGTGTATATATAATGACAACTTATTTGATGTGAAATACAATAACCTCCTCACCGTAACTCACAGCTAACTTTTCTATGCACCTAGCGTCTCTTTTCCGCTTTGTACGAATTGAAAACTTTAAAGTTCCTGTGGTTGTTTCAGGAGTCTGGATACGGAGGTTCTCACCACGGGGATTCAGAAATCGATTTCGAAGATGGTGACGAAGCAGGCAGGAGAGTTGAGAGGAGAAGAAGGATGAAAAAGGGAGGGACGTCTGAGAGAGATTTCAGATCTGATGATGAGGATAGTGTGAGTGTCTAGATTTAAATTAGGGTAAGTTCTCAAATATCGGTCAGTTCCCCATTTTTGGACCAGTTCCGAAAATGGGGAACTGAGCGATAATTAATAACTTACCCTATCACCCATTAAAGCTGTGAAGTTGTGAATTAACTTTGACGATTTATTAAGTAAATTCACTGGATTTTAATATTCATTGATAGTCTTAACATTTACAAATAGTCATGAAATTCAATGATAATATTAATATTCAATAATAGTCTTACTATTGACTAATGGTCTTACTATTGACTAATGGTCTTACTATTGACTAATGGTCTTACTATTGACTAATGGTCTTACTATTGACTAATGGTCTTACTATTGACTAATGGTCTTACTATTGACCAAAAGTCTTACTATTGACCAATAGTCTTACTATTGACCAATAGTCTTACTATTGACCAATGGTCTTACTATTGACTAATGGTCTTACTATTGACTAATGGTCTTACTATTGACTAATGGTCTTACTATTGACTAATGGTCTTACTATTGACTAATGGTCTTACTATTGACTAATGGTCTTACTATTGACTAATGGTCTTACTATTGACTAATGGTCTTACTATTGACTAATGGTCTTACTATTGACTAATGGTCTTACTATTGACTAATGGTCTTACTATTGACTAATGGTCTTACTATTCACTAATAGTCTTACTATTCATTAATAGTCTTACTATTGACTAATGGTCTTACTATTGACTAATGGTCTTACTATTGACCAAAAGTCTTACTATTGACTCATGGTCTTACTATTGACTAATGGTCTTACTATTGACTAATGGTCTTACTATTGACTAATGGTCTTACTATTGACCAATAGTCTTACTATTGACCAATGGTCTTACTATTGACTAATGGTCTTACTATTGACTAATGGTCTTACTATTGACTAATGGTCTTACTATTGACCAATAGTCTTACTATTGACTCATGGTCTTACTATTGACTAATGGTCTTACTATTGACTAATGGTCTTACTATTGACTAATGGTCTTACTATTGACTAATGGTCTTACTATTGACCAATAGTCTTACTATTGACCAATGGTCTTACTATTGACTAATGGTCTTACTATTGACTAATGGTCTTACTATTGACTAATGGTCTTACTATTGACTAATGGTCTTACTATTGACTAATGGTCTTACTATTGACTAATGGTCTTACTATTGACTAATGGTCTTACTATTGACTAATGGTCTTACTATTGACTAATGGTCTTACTATTGACTAATGGTCTTACTATTGACCAAAAGTCTTACTATTGACCAATAGTCTTACTATTGACTCATGGTCTTACTATTGACCAATAGTCTTACTATTGACCAATGGTCTTACTATTGACTAATAGTCTTACTATTTACCAATAGTCTTACTATTTACCAATAGTCTTACTATTGACCAATAGTCTTACTATTGACCAATAGTCTTACTATTGACCAATAGTCTTACTATTGACCAATAGTCTTACTATTGACCAATAGTCTTACTATTGACCAATAGTCTTACTATTGACCAATAGTATTACTATTGACTAATAGTCTTAACACTCTGTTTCAATAGTTAGGTACCTATCTATTAATAATACTAACTATATTCTCTCACAGGGTGGGGGTGAGTTGGGCAAGCGGCGAAATGGCGGGAAGTATCGCGAGGAAGGTGACTCTTACGATGGTTATGACGCTTACGAAGATATGGAGAACCTACCTAAACATCTCAGTGCTAGAAGATCAGGCAGAACGCGGGCACAGGGGCCTGATAAGGTGAGGGATGGCAATTACACTTTAAAATAGTATGTTCGCGTTAGTTGGATTTAAATTAATTTAATTTAAAATTAATTAATTTAAGTAAAATTACACATGCCATTTTAAAATAATTTAATTTAAAATTAATTTCAAATCAGATTAATTTAATTATAAATTTATTTAATTTTAAATTAATTTAATTTTAAATTAGCTGTTCAGCTTTATTTCAAATACTGATTAACTAAGTTTAGTCTCTCCATGTGTACCTCAATAGGTGATATCTTACTTCAGTTTTATAATTTTAATTAATTGAAATAAGTTTTCCGTTGCTTTTTCGATCAACTGTTAACTAGTTTGTTCCGTGATTTTCTACTAGGTAGGGTCATGCAGGTAAATTGTGGCCAGAAGAATGTATCTTAGAACTGTTCAACTGATTTTATATCGAAATGTTGCGTATCAAAAGAAGCGCTATGCATGTTATAATTTATTAATTTAATTAACGTTGTTAAGCCATGATGTTTTTATTAGTGTTTCTGTGGTTTGAAGCCGAAGTTAGTTAGTGTGCCGCAATTTACCTACTTCACCCTAGTTTAGGTATTGTTCATGCAGTAATCATTATAGCTAACTGAAGTGAATTTAAGTGCTCATAACATTTTCATATTTTAGGCGGCATTTGTTAATTAATTTATTTATCATCGCATAACTCAAAAAGTAGCTATTGGTCAGGTCCAGGGACCATCTGGTAAAATTTTGGGAGCGATCTGGCCAAAGATAAAGGTCAAGGTCATTTATAACTCAAAAAGTACTCAACCAAATTTTCTGAAATTTATTTTATTAGTTTATTAGATTTATTAGATTTTGGGAGCGAACATGTGTTGAAGGCCAAGTTCATTCATAAACGGCGGCGAAGGTACGAGTACCCGTTATCTAGTTTAACTTAATTTAATTTTCTAAACTAACTGTTCCTGTTCAGGTGAATGCTCTGGACGACTCTCTGAACAGACGGGGCAGAATAAAAGGAGGTCACCCGACTGAAATGTCCATTACACAGGCCATGCAAACCACTATGAGAAAGTAAGAAACCCTATGGTTTATACAGGGTGACCCACAAAAAAGTGTATCCAGCTTTGAATTAATATAAATATCGTACACGTACAATCTTAAGCAATGGCGGTGGTAGAATGGGTACATGAAAAAAAATCCATTTTTAAATTTACTTAAACTCATTTTTTTTTTGTAATTAATTATCTAAGTTGGGTACACTTTTTTGTGGGTCACCCTGTATAGGGTTAAGGAAACATCCAGCAAAGGGTGTGAGCTGAAGATAGATCATTTAAACCTTTTACCCGTTATTACTCAGGAAAAACACTAGTAATTGTTGGGTAGAGTTCTTCATTTGTCCTTTATTTTCAATTTTATCATCTTAATAGAACTATAAATGGATCTTATGAATATTTGTCCAAAAAATCCGAAAATCATAACAATTTTTTGCAGAAACTAATATTCTTCAAGTTATGAGTATTTGAAGCTATTTAATACCTATATATTACTGATGAAACGCAATGTTTGAAATATCTTCTTATTTTGAAGAATCTCAACATAGATGTGGTGTGCCCAATAATGTTGTTTCTTCAGGCTAAATTTTTTAGAAAGTTATTTATTTCCCTATCCCTACAAGATCATTAAACAATAATAAAGTGTGCAGTACAACAAACTAGCGGATACAGAAAACTACAATGCAGCTTCATATAAATAGATTATAATTTATGATATTCAATGAAACATGAGTTTTCTGAAAGTTCTGATATCTCAGAAATAGATAATAAATATCTTCAAACCTTCATATTTCAAGAACTATTAGTTTCTACAAAAAACTGTTACGATTTTCGGATTCTATGGACAAAAATACATCGGAAAAAAAAAAAACAATTAAAAACTAAGTTTGGTGGTAATCCTCAAAGCAAGAAAGATCCATATAAATAAACTAAGGTTATAAACTAAACTATATAACTATAAACCATAGTAAATAAGTAGAGAAGTATGCTAAGTTTTCGAATTCATCGACGGTACGTGAACTTTATCCATTCTTCAGAAAACGATGTAAAACAAATGACGTTGCATAGAGTACTCTTAAAATATTATAAGTATTGTTAGGTGAATATTAAAAGTGAATAGTGTAAAAACGTGATTAAAAACAATTTTTATGCAAGTTAATTTTCCATGAAAAATGCTCATTTAACTGAATGATAGCTCATTTTAAACTGAATGATAGCTCATTTAACTGAATGATAGCTCATTTAACTGAATGATAGCTCATTTTTTTATTTAAAAAACAAATGGAAAAATATTTTTGTGTGACGTCACTCATAATATTTTTCGAATGTTTCCAATATTGTACTTGGTATACTTCTTCATTTACTATGGCTATAACTAACACTATGAAATCTAACTATTCACCATCTGTTTTAACAGGTACACCCTAGAAAGGAGGACTGTTTTCAGCAGCTGTTGGAAACTCAAGCGGCAAACAGATTTCGCAACAGTAAAGTTAACGAGACCGTGCAGATCAGACGCATGGCAGACGCTAATAACAGGGATGGGGCTTTTTCTGGGGACTGAGGGGGCTATGGGGGTCCTATGACATACCAGGGCTACGAGAAGTACCTATATGGTGAGTAGGAAAAAAAAAATCAGCTATTTAAGAAATGTTTTGGATTCAAAAATCCCTTCTATTTAGCCCTACTAATTCATTTTTCCGGCTGTCAGATCAGCTGAGATTCCTGCAGAGTAAACCAAATAGAAAAAGGTTCCTCACTTCAAAACCCATGGATGACGTGGAGAAGCTGAAACAGAGTGCTGCAGAGAAGTGAAATAGCGGAGACTAAGAAGGAGGCAGGGGGCAGCCAACGCTGGGGACAATGAAGAGGCTTCCACTGATGCCAAGAAACTGCTCCCGTAGAACCCATAGGTGTCCACCCACGCTGCCCCACGCTTATACTGGAGTACCCTGCGCCGCTTATAGTGAGATATAAGTTATTTAAAATTACTCTACTTTATAGCTAGTTTTGGTATTTTTAATATAAAAACTTTTTTATTGTTGATTCATATTATATGATTTGTATCTATTAACTAAGAAGTACGAAAAAGTTTTACTAAAAAACACTAGCTATTTAAATTAAATTTTTAAGATAAATTTTTAAAAATTAATTTTATATTTCTGTATTTAGATCTTTATATTTCTGTTTATTAAATTATTTACTTTTTCTTACGATATTTATGTAGCTATAATTAGATCATTTTCTTTATATATGCTTATTAGTAAATTTTTCTTGTTTTCTCTATGTTTCATTATTTTTTTTTTTTTCAGTTTCCCCACCGTAGAAAAAAAGTTAGCGGATAAGAAGTCCCCTCACGACGAGGCTAGACTCAGTTTACCCCAAATAGGCTCCACCAATCAAGAGAAAGGAAGAAGAGCTAGAAAAGAGGACAGCAAACTCCACAGAGTCGAGTATATTTGGCACTGAGGAGTACGACCCCCCAGAAAACCACTCACTGTAGAAACTAAAGGTCAGTAAAATTGCCGTACACACGCAGGGTTTTTTTAAGTCTTTTCCACCAGACTTTTTTGCTAAGCTCCTATTTTTTTCAACAAGAATATAAGAAAAAAAAGATATAAAAACTTATAATTATTAGTTGGTATCCATGATACCTGCAGGTATCATGGATACCAACTGAAATAAATACTATAATTATATCGTTTTTCTTATGATTCAAGTCTCGTGGGAAAAAGTAGGAGGAGCTTAAACAAAAAGTCTGGTGGAGAGGACTTAACAAACCCTGCGTGTTTACTGCCCGGGGTGTAACTGACTAATATTGAATATGTTTGGACTTTTTTTTTTTAATTTCAATCATTATTTTTATACAGTAGAAACTCTGTATAGGCAGTATAGTGAATGTAGAGTCCTGTGTAAGAGAAACTATCCCGTATAGTGAAACGAATTTTTCTTTAGTCTGCCATAAATAAAAGGACTATGAAAAACAATTTGTTCACTATGTGGGGTAGTTTCTCTTACTCAGGGACTCTACATTCACAGAGCATATCATAATATAGTGTAGAAAACAATCTGACCTTCAGACATGTCCAATTGACCCAATCCATGATCCATTGACCCAATCCATGATCAATTGACCCAATCCATGACCAATTGACCCAGTCCATGACCAATTGACCCAGTCCATGACCAATTGACCCAGTCCATGACCAATTGACCCAGTCCATGACCAATTGACCCAGTCCCATGGACCAATTGACCCAGTCCATGAC
>CANNZV010002106.1:0-49359 GCA_947561585.1 Caprella mutica
CTCCAAAAGCTCATACACTTGAATGTATTCTCCAAAAGCTCATACACTTGATATGTATTCTCCAAAAGCTCATACACTTGATATGTATTCTCCAAAAGCTCATACACTTGATATGTATTCTCCAAAAGCTCATACACTTGATATGTATTCTCCAAAAGCTCATACACTTGATATGTATTCTCCAAAAGCTCATACACTTGATATGTATTCTCCAAAAGCTCATACACTTGATATGTATTCTCCAAAAGCTCATACACTTGATATGTATTCTCCAAAAGCTCATACACTTGATATGTATTCTCCAAAAGCTCATACACTTGATATGTATTCTCCAAAAGCTCATACACTTGATATGTATTCTCCAAAAGCTCATACACTTGATATGTATTCTCCAAAAGCTCATACACTTGATATGTATTCTCCAAAAGCTCATACACTTGATATGTATTCTCCAAAAGCTCATACACTTGATATGTATTCTCCAAAAGCTCATACACTTGATATGTATTCTCCAAAAGCTCATACACTTGATATGTATTCTCCAAAAGCTCATACACTTGATATGTATTCTCCAAAAGCTCATACACTTGATATGTATTCTCCAAAAGCTCATACACTTGATATGTATTCTCCAAAAGCTCATACACTTGATATGTATTCTCCAAAAGCTCATACACTTGATATGTATTCTCCAAAAGCTCATACACTTGATATGTATTCTCCAAAAGCTCATACACTTGATATGTATTCTCCAAAAGCTCATACACTTGATATGTATTCTCCAAAAGCTCATACACTTGATATGTATTCTCCAAAAGCTCATACACTTGATATGTATTCTCCAAAAGCTCATACACTTGATATGTATTCTCCAAAAGCTCATACACTTGATATGTATTCTCCAAAAGCTCATACACTTGATATGTATTCTCCAAAAGCTCATACACTTGATATGTATTCTCCAAAAGCTCATACACTTGATATGTATTCTCCAAAAGCTCATACACTTGATATGTATTCTCCAAAAGCTCATACACTTGATATGTATTCTCCAAAAGCTCATACACTTGATATGTATTCTCCAAAAAGCTCATACACTTGATATGTATTCTCCAAAAGCTCATACACTTGATATGTATTCTCCAAAAGCTCATACACTTGATATGTATTCTCCAAAAGCTCATACACTTGATATGTATTCTCCAAAAGCTCATACACTTGATATGTATTCTCCAAAAGCTCATACACTTGATATGTATTCTCCAAAAGCTCATACACTTGATATGTATTCTCCAAAAGCTCATACACTTGATATGTATTCTCCAAAAGCTCATACACTTGATATGTATTCTCCAAAAGCTCATACACTTGATATGTATTCTCCAAAAGCTCATACACTTGATATGTATTCTCCAAAAGCTCATACACTTGATATGTATTCTCCAAAAGCTCATACACTTGATATGTATTCTCCAAAAGCTCATACACTTGATATGTATTCTCCAAAAGCTCATACACTTGATATGTATTCTCCAAAAGCTCATACACTTGATATGTATTCTCCAAAAGCTCATACACTTGATATGTATTCTCCAAAAGCTCATACACTTGATATGTATTCTCCAAAAGCTCATACACTTGATATGTATTCTCCAAAAGCTCATACACTTGATATGTATTCTCCAAAAGCTCATACACTTGATATGTATTCTCCAAAAGCTCATACACTTGATATGTATTCTCCAAAAGCTCATACACTTGATATGTATTCTCCAAAAGCTCATACACTTGATATGTATTCTCCAAAAGCTCATACACTTGATATGTATTCTCCAAAAGCTCATACACTTGATATGTATTCTCCAAAAGCTCATACACTTGATATGTATTCTCCAAAAGCTCATACACTTGATATGTATTCTCCAAAAGCTCATACACTTGATATGTATTCTCCAAAAGCTCATACACTTGATATGTATTCTCCAAAAGCTCATACACTTGATATGTATTCTCCAAAAGCTCATACACTTGATATGTATTCTCCAAAAGCTCATACACTTGATATGTATTCTCCAAAAGCTCATACACTTGATATGTATTCTCCAAAAGCTCATACACTTGATATGTATTCTCCAAAAGCTCATACACTTGATATGTATTCTCCAAAAGCTCATACACTTGATATGTATTCTCCAAAAGCTCATACACTTGATATGTATTCTCCAAAAGCTCATACACTTGATATGTATTCTCCAAAAGCTCATACACTTGATATGTATTCTCCAAAAGCTCATACACTTGATATGTATTCTCCAAAAGCTCATACACTTGATATGTATTCTCCAAAAGCTCATACACTTGATATGTATTCTCCAAAAGCTCATACACTTGATATGTATTCTCCAAAAGCTCATACACTTGATATGTATTCTCCAAAAGCTCATACACTTGATATGTATTCTCCAAAAGCTCATACACTTGATATGTATTCTCCAAAAGCTCATACACTTGATATGTATTCTCCAAAAGCTCATACACTTGATATGTATTCTCCAAAAGCTCATACACTTGATATGTATTCTCCAAAAGCTCATACACTTGATATGTATTCTCCAAAAGCTCATACACTTGATATGTATTCTCCAAAAGCTCATACACTTGATATGTATTCTCCAAAAGCTCATACACCACTTGATATGTATTCTCCAAAAGCTCATACACTTGATATGTATTCTCCAAAAGCTCATACACTTGATATGTATTCTCCAAAAGCTCATACACTTGATATGTATTCTCCAAAAGCTCATACACTTGATATGTATTCTCCAAAAGCTCATACACTTGATATGTATTCTCCAAAAGCTCATACACTTGATATGTATTCTCCAAAAGCTCATACACTTGATATGTATTCTCCAAAAGCTCATACACTTGATATGTATTCTCCAAAAGCTCATACACTTGATATGTATTCTCCAAAAGCTCATACACTTGATATGTATTCTCCAAAAGCTCATACACTTGATATGTATTCTCCAAAAGCTCATACACTCTTCACGACGCCATCCATGTTATTTAGCGATGATTATTATGTTTGTTTGGGAGTAGTTGATCAGCTGATATTCTCTGGTGTACGGCCTGATCTAAAGATGGCCTTGGTACCAGAAAAATTTACTGCAAGATATTTTATGTGTATTTTATTGTTGTTATCAAATTTTATAGGTTAACGATTCTAATTCTAAAAGCTCTCATATCTAGATAGAAGAGCTGTACCAATTAATTATTAGTTTGCTGTCTTGAGTAAATGATCTGTAAGTTTCTTCGCCACACTGGCGCTCTGATCGCTACTCAAATCGTCACGAAGTGAAAAAGGGTTAGTGATGTATGTGCAATATATAAATCCTAATGCTTAATTGTTTATGGTCAATTACAAAATGTAACGCTTCTCGTCTTTTGAAATTTTATGAAAAATTTATAAAAAATTGAAGCCGAAAGCGAAAAAGTTATTTGAATTAAATGTTTTTTTTTATTTTTGCGAAGTTACATATACCATACTACTTTCAAAAAATCGGTCCACAATATTTTTTTTTTTGAAAAGTGGGTTGACTGCCTTCGATTAAATTTATAATTTATAAATTTATAAAATTACATTATAAAATTACATACCATTATAAAATACATGAACATAAAAGCAAAATTGATACCGTTAACAAGTTTAAAAAAAGACTTTAATTATTAGTTTTAATCTCCATTTCCATCCGTGTACCCTCCGTTTCTCTCGGTGCAAATTTCTGCTCTTGTTCTCTTTGCCCGTATAGACCTACTGATAATCTTTAGAGTTTTTCTTAATTCTTCAAAGTCTGTAATTATGTTGCTTTTCAATTCACGATTATTTCGTGGAGCTTTGATAAATAAATTTTTCCATATGTAACTACAAAATAAATAATTAACATGGGGTTAAATCTGGGAACCACTCAGCATCCTGTCCAATTTCTATCAATCGTTGATGGAACACCTCACTGAGCGATCACGAACAATAATGCAGCGATTTGTAGGAGCTCCTCCATCTTGAGCCACAATAGTCGGTTGAATCTTTCACCAAATTCCTCTCTTAGATTTGGAACAATCAAATCATTTCATATCTAAATATTTTTTTCCGTTCAGATTTCCCATCCAAAAAGTGGTTCCAATCATAAAACCATTTCCGCACAATGGAACCCAAACTGATGACTCCTCTCTGCGCATTTTTATTTCATAATCAGAATATCTTTTCATAGCATTTTAATTTTAATTTTTAACGGTATAAATTTTACTTCTTTGGTCCTGTATTTTATTGTGGTATGAAGGGACTATTGTAAAGAGATTTGTTCTATTTTATAAACTTTTTTCTGCGGGATTTGATTTCTGACCAACTTTATTGAAATTGATGTCACACCATTTTTTGATGTCACAAATTAAAATGAATTTATCAATTAATAGACAAAAAGATTATCTTCTAGATGCCATGAAGCATCAAAAAGTGACTCGTATAGTTTGGAAAATATTATCATCCAAAAACCCGGTTGCCTTTTTTTTAATCGCCCTGTATAAGTTAATTTATATATAAAGCTATTCTTCACTTCTTATTATAGCCAATATTAAAAAATAAAGTATAACAAAATATTTCTTATTCAAATTATTTCAACTAACTCATAAATTATTTAATATATTCTTTGCTTAATTAACTTTGCTAAGAATATCCAATTCACTGTTTATGAATTGTTACTTATTCATTTCATAGTCCAGGGATTTAGTTCCAACGCAACATATTAGTTATTATCTGAGTCATAGATTCTAAATTTTGGCTCAAGGACAACTGCCATGCGGACAACTGCCATGCGGACAACTGCCATGCGGACAACTGCCATGCGGATTACTGCCATGCGGATTACTGCCATGCGGATAACTGCCATGCGGATAACTGCCATAGTAGACAACTGCCATGCGACAAACTGCCATGCGGACAACTGCCATGCAATACATTATAATTTTATTTTGGGTGAATTGTATTGCACTTGTAAACCTAACATTTCTTGGAATTAATTTGATGTGAAGTATATTATTTATAAACCTAAAATTTTAGTATAAAAATGTTAATTGTATAGTTAGAAATTGTGAATGAAGAAGTATTAAAGTTAATACTGAAGTAATACTTGATTTCTTTCTTTGTTACAATCATTTTTTTTTCACATTTTACGCCTTAAAAAATCAAATGGTTGACAAAAAGATACAATACTTTTTTTCAAATATTTTAGAATACAAAGAATAGTACAAACAAAAGCTTTACAGGTTAAAATTTTCAGTGAGTGTGGTTTTGCATTTTACTATTTTAGAATTGCTTTCAAACAACACTGGGCATATATGAGTTAACTAAAATGTTGATTTGTTATTAGTATATTAACAAATTTAATAAAACGTATTTCAGTAATAATTAATTTCATATTTTGACTCTTTTCAAATATTTATAAGACATGTTTCTGATCGGTGGGAGCTAGAAACAAAGAAACTATAGAAAAACAAATTAAAATTTCAAATTTACTGAGTAAAGTGTTTTTCTAGGAATTTTTTTTAACATAGAAATAAGATAAATACTACTTCAGTTTCTAATCCTGAATCTAGCAGAAAAGTTTGTTTTTACAAATATAAAATATTAATTAACCCAATGAAAATTCTTAAATAGTATTAAATTTAAAATCACACTCACTGGAAATTTTAACCTGTAAAGCTTGTGTTTGTACTATTCTTTGTATTCTGAAATGTTTTAAAAGAAAGTTTTGCATCTATAGATTTTCAAATTCTTGTCAACCATTTGATTGTTTAAGGAGCTGAATGGGTTAAATATGATTTAAAAAAGAAATGAATTTAGTATACTTCAACTTTAAATTCTGAATCTACCGTCAATATTAATTTTTATACTTCTTTATGCACAATTTCGGACTATACGATTAATACTATTATACTTAATTTTTAGGTTAAAATAATAATATTCTTCACATTAAATTAATTCCAAGAAATGTTAGGTTTACAAGTGCATTACAATTCACCCAAAATAAAATTATAATATATTGCATGGCAGTTGTCCGCATGGCAGTTGTCCGCATGACAGTTGTCCGCATGGCAGTTGTCCGTACACCCTAAATTTTACTCTTACTCAAATATATGAAATGGAAAAAAATAGATACAAGGAACTTATTCGAAGATGTAGTCAAATAGAAAAATAGATAGTGTAGTCTACAGGGTGGGGCGTAAGTTTGGAAGCAAATGAAAGTGTATATTATAATCCAACTAAAAATATATTTAATAATTTACAGTTATGTATTATTACATAAGGGTTTTAAGAATTCAAAAATCACAAATTTATTCAAAATGTCCCCTCTTGTTTTTAATAACAGCCTCAAATCTCCTCCGAACTCCTCCTACTGCGGCACGCAACTGTTCTAGTGAAATTTCCTTCCAAGATCTCTGGAGCGAACGCTTTAAATCATCCACACTGCGATGGAATTTACCACAGGCCTTTGATTCAAGAATGGAACATACCGAAAAGTCCATAGGATTAACATCTGGGGAGCAGGGAGGCCACATTTCTTTGGACCAAAACCGTGGAAGATGGTCATGGCACCAGTTTTGAGTGACATTTGCAGTATGTGAAGTCGCTCCGTCTTGCTGAAATGTCCATAGAGTGTCATTACCGAAGTGATCCTTAGCTGACTCCAACATTGGCGTCAAAATATTCTCAATATAACATTTAGCATTGATTTTGGCGCCTTGTTCCACAAAAATTAAAGGAGATCTCCAAGTTTCTGAAACGGCGGCCCAGACCATTACTGAAGCAGGTTTCATAGTTCTGTGGACAGTTTTTTGGTTGTATGGGATGTCTTTTGCACTTTTACCAATTATTCTGTCATTCCTCCGGTTGTGAGCCATTTCCACTGTGAAATTTTTTTCGTCAGACCAAACAATTTCACCAGCCGTGCCAGACTTCAATTCTCTCAGAAGTGCTTTGCTTCCCTCCAATCTCTTTTTCTTTACAGCTTCTGACAGAGTCTGTCTCTTTTGGAGGGTAAAAGAGGACATCTTTAGGTCTTCTTTGACAACTCTTCTCATTGTTCTGGGACTCACATTAGCTGTTTTGGCTAACAATCGTATTGACCTTTTCGGGTTCCTCCTGATCTTCTCTCGGGCACATTTTATCAGTTGTTTGAAGGTTACACTTACCAAATTAATATTTAAACATAAGATATATATAAGAATATATGGAATTTTTCAGCTGGAAACCTGAAGAAGCTCTTTGTGTTTCTCATCCGTCCGTTCACCTCTAACGGCTTTCAGGAGAAGCCGTAACATTGATTTAAAAGCTTATAGTTTTTAGAAAATTTGAATAAATGTGAAAAAAAGTTCTACTAATCTTTCCATAATATTTAAAATCCATATCATGATCATGAAAATATGCACGAATTCAAAATTATCAATATATGTACATACTGCATCACTTCCTCTTCGAGCTACAAATTAATTCTCATATTGAAAAAATAATTCTAATTACAGCATCTTTTACTTACAAGAATGAAAATGTATCAAGTATAAATAATTGCATATAATTTTCATTAAATTTTTTCACCTTAATTTTCGATTTAATTATTCTATGTGATAAGCACTTTTCCCCTTCTTTTTGATTTGATCAAATTGAAGTTTCTAATTGAGTTTGAGAAGACTATGACACCCATCACCATCAAATGGTTATGAAAGTTACTCTGTGTAAATGCAGTCACTTATAAAGATATGTGACTTAAAGTAAAGCTCAGTCTACCTAACTAGTTACCTAGTACTATCATCTGAGGTTTATTGATAGTAAATAAAGTTGTTCATGTTTCCAGACAAACTTGTTCACTGGTAATTCGTATTAGTTAAAGTTAGTGATTTAGAATTTTAGCGTAGATTGTGTAACACCAACCACACCGTCCACACGCAGAGTAAAGTTTCATGTTCACCACTACTTATTATCATTAATTTTCGTATAAATCAGTTGAAATCAATTACGCTTAGCTTGTTACTTTTGAAATAGCTATAATTTTATTTTGCGAGGTACTGAGGGAGTAAAAATAAATATTTTTTGAAAGTTTATTAGTGGAACATTTGTTCAGAAACCCGACAATTTCAAAACAACAGGCAAATAAAATTCCAATATGCCATTTTACAGAGGGTGCTGAAAATGCCCACCGCTGGCTTGGATACCTAGCCTTGTTCTATGGATGCAGCACCATTCTGCATCCACCACAAATTTTGCCTTGCAGCGGTGGAGCGGAAAGTTTGCCACACTGTTTCTTTGAGCAGTTCCAGATAGCTGGCACCTCTCATGGAAACTGAACGGTCATCTTCGGTGGATGGACAAATAAAATTATGGTTATTTCAAAAATAACAAATAAGTGAAACACACTATAGATAAAACTATTCTTTATTGGGAAGAGATGTCACACTGCTCGAACTTTGTTGGAGCGTTCCACGAAAGGAGATAAAATGGACCGAATTTTGACAACGCTCGTTAACACGTACAAAAGGGAAAACAAATCGTGGTATTTTATCATTGTTCCACGCGGCGTGTGGGCATTATTGGCTCGGCGGGGGTTTAAAGTTAGTATAGCTTTATACCGTTTTTGACTACGGAGCTGATTGGATGGAATCTACCAGCGATTCTGATAGATTTTTGATAGAAATCGATAGTTGAAGTTCATCTTTGAAGGCCAGGTCACACTGGAGGAACTTTGCTGAAGCGTTCCTGAAGCGAGGACAAAAAAAATTATCACCGCTTGATACCGTTCACTAGAAGGTGGCCCTGTTTCAGGCAACACCGTATACGCTCAATCACTTCTTATTATCACTCCTACCGTTCTGAAAGTTTTGATCTTCAAAAATTATTACGAACGTTGAGGAGCGGTACTTTCCGCTCCGCAAAGTTCACCACCGCCTCAACAACGCCCAGTCAAAGTTTAGCACAATAATTAGACGCAATTTCTTGGACGTTCGGGTCTGCAAGGCCAACGCTGAAATCTTAAATGCTTGATCACCGCTGCTACGCCAGCATTGTCCTGTCGGTAATTAAACGTTGCCAAACTTTGATGGGGTGATTGAAAGCGTTTTACTCGCGGACACGATTATGCTGAAAGGGTCTAAGGCGTCGAAGCAGTGATTCATTGCGGTGATGTATTTTGGTTTAACGTTTGTTTGGAGGTCGCACAGCTCCATACCGCTAGACCAACGTACGCTACCGTTAAGTCAACTCTATAGCAACGCCGGCTTCAGCGGTGCACAGCTATGGCACCGCCCGTATTTTCAATTTTTTCCCCCATTTTGTGCGTAGTGATGAGCATACAAACCCTGAAAAATCGAAAACACGGGTGGCAGTGAATTAGCGTTGGCTTATCAACGCTCTGTCAAAGCGTGTGCAACGTTTAATCACCGCCCGGGCAAAGCTGGCGAAGTACCGTTCACGAACTTGCGTCTTGCGATGCCAAACTTTGACTGGGCATTGTTGGGGTGGTGGTGAACTTTGAGGAGAGGAAAACTACCGCTCCTTAACGCTTGTATTATTTATTGCAGCTCAAAACCTTCGAAGCGGTGAGGAAACATATGCGGTGGCCGAGTATAAGCTGCGTTGCTTTAACTGGGACCAACTTCTGTGACCGGTAATGAGCGGTGATGATTTTTTTTCACCTCTCAATAAACACCACAACAACGTTCGGGCGGTGTGACCTAGTTAGGTAAACTTGAAGGTAAAGAATATTAAACATTTATTTTGATTGAATAATGGTTTCCTTATTTTTATTATTTCAGCTACAAGCTATTTGAATAAAACAATCTCAGCTTGTTTCATTCTCAAGGATTAGATTGTGCACTTTTCATTTTGGAGCTTGACAACACATGACTTTCGATGAGTATTTGCGTGAACTTTGTATATTAACTCAGTAGTTATAATGAAAAATATATAGACAATTGAATTCTACGTCGAATAATTTAAACTGATTCAAAATCGATTCATCCGTTAGAAAATTATTGCAATTTAAAAATGCGCGTAAACCCTTTTTTTAGAGACATACTGTATATCACAAGGAGAATAAAAAATACGAGCATATTAATTTGGGACTTGAAAGGTTTAAGTAGGTATAAATAATATAAAGAGCAGTTGTTAATTTAATAAAAAAACAACAGCAAACCTTCGAAGTAGACCAGAGTTACGTTCCAGGCTGGATTGGTCTAGAAAGAAACTCACTTCAGTAGTTTTGTTCTAGACCAACACCGTAATCTCAAAGAATGAAGCGTTGACTGTGATAAATAATTAACTCTATTTGTTTATCATGAAGTCATGGTGACTGAAATAAATAGGTTGGAGTAAAAAAAACGATATACATTAAATCTTTGTTTAAATTGTAATTGATATAACATGCCACATTAGTCTATTAGACTACCGGTTGGCTTAGTTTTCTTTTCTTTTTTATATTTGTATCCCTACTCTTTGATTGTAACCTTTTATTTTCTAATAAACTTATTATTATTATTATATTAAAATAATCTAACTATAACTATCACTTTAAAATATTAGTTTCAAGGTTTTCCAACCTTTCTCTTACTATGTGCCACTCTAGTCTTATGATACATGACTCTATGTAGCTACCCCTAATTTTTTTGAATAAATAAGCTAAGTAAAATAGCAAATTTCTATTTAATTTCTATTATTCTTTGTGAATTACTACGAGACACTTCGTTTACGCCTCCAAATTAATGAGTATCTTTTCCAATTATTTTACTGGTTTTCTGGATTTTTCCACATCAATTTTTTTAGCCCAGACTCAGTCATGAACAAATAGATACATTTTTATTTTTGTTTTACCCCCCCAAAAAACAGCAAATAATTGATAGAACACATTATTTGAGGAGATATTTATGCCGATCATAGTAATACAATAATTATTCTATATAATATTTGCAATAGAATAACTGTCAGGTGATAAAAAATTGTATTTTGTCTAGTACGAGAAACACACAGAGGAAGGATAAGTTGAAACAAATAAAATTTGATTTGTTTTGACTCATATGAATGGTTTGATTTTGCCCCTACCTACGTGGTGAGTTGTATGTACTATTTAAAATGAGTTAAATTGACGTTGGTTAAAACAACATAGTCGTTTTGACTCACTTCTAAACTTAAAAAAAGAGTAGCGCCAACTCGCATAGTAAGTTAATTTATACACCAGATACATTGTATTAACAGTCTTTGTGGGTTACTACAATACACTCTGTCATAGTTGTTTCGACATACGTTGAATTTCTCAAAAAAGTAAATTTTAACTCTCATAGTAAGTTGATTCAATCTATAAAATGAATTGAATTAACTAATGTTTGATGACACACTATGCCATAGTTGTTTTAACACACGTAAAAACATGACTATATATATATAAAGTCCCTTTAACTCAATTAGTAAATTAATTCAAAGCATAAATTGAGGACGCATTAGATATGCTCATATGGGTTGTACTTCTTTCTCTATTATTAGAGTTATTAATACTCTGCGTTGACGGTTTAGTTCTGAACAAAACCTTCAACAAAAAAACCTGAACAAAAAACCTGAGCGAAACCTGAAACCTGAACAAAAACCTGAACAAAACCTTCAACGCAGAGTTTAAATAACCTCTAATAATATGGATTTCCCGTTGAGTTTGAATCTTTTCAACTTTTACTCTATTTGGTCTAATAGAAAGTTTGTCTAGTACGAAGTTGATCTTTTCTATGAACCGTGTAGATAGAATCAAAATTTAAAATACTTTATAAAGTAACATTTAAATAATTAAAATATATTTGGTGGAAATTAAAACACAATTACAGATAGATTTAATGAATCACATTTTCTTTACCTAATTACAAATATATACATTATTTTAAAAAATTAATGCTATTCATTTAATAGTTATTTTCATATTATATTCATGTTTCTGCTCCTTAATGCAATAATTAATAGGTTTTTCTTATTTAATTGAACATAGTAATGACGGTAACTGAGGTTTATATCGCTCGTTTGCGACAACACTGTCATAACTCCAAAAACCTATTTTACGGAAACCTTAAGTACAGTAAAACTCCTGAGTTATGAAGCACTCGAGTTATGAAAGACCTGAATTATGAAATGAAGTGTTTTCAATTATAGGAAACAATATATGTCAAGAATTTTGTCATTGTTATCCCTCAAAGACCCTAGTTTTCTCCAAGATTTCAATCATAGAAAATATTTAGTTCACCTGAGTTATGAAGTAACCAGTACTTCATAACTCAGGAGTTTCACTGAAATTGTAATGTACGTACATTTAATGGTATATTGTTAGGACATTTAGCCTCTCTAGCGGTACATTTTTGTGCTACAATGATGAAACTTTTACCAAAATAATCAGTTTTTAAGATTTATATGCCTATATGGACAACTCGGAAATACATGTTTTTGTGTTTATGTCTTTTTGTTGCAAATGAGCGATATATTCTACAACACATTGACTACGATTTGGTAAGAATATATACCACATGGTGCACACAATGCAAAATATATGTGTTTATATTAATTTACAGTCATTTTGTTGTCAATTGAAGTAGGTATGGACACTGTATCACCTTCTGTGTACCATTGGTGTCACTTTGACGTCAGCGTCGCTAGTAGAAGTAGATATGGACACTGTATCAACTTCTGTGTACCATTGGTGTCATTTTAATGTCAGAGTCGCTAGTAGAAGCAGGTATGGACACTGTATCACCTTCTGTGTACCATTGGTGTCATTTTAACGTCAAAGTCACTAGTAGAAGCAGGTATGGACACTGTATCACCTTCTGTGTACCATTGATGTCATTTTAACGTCAGAGTCGGTAGTAGAAGTAGGCATGGACACTGTATCACCTTCTGTGTACCATTGGTGTCATTTTAACGTCAGAGTCGCTAGTAGAAGTAAGTATGGACACTGTATCACCTTCTGTGTACCATTGGTGTCATTTTAACGTCAGAGTCGCAAGTAGAAGTATGTATGGACACTGTATCACCTTCTGTGTACCATTGGTGTTATTTTAACGTCAGAGTCGCTAGTAGAAGTAAGTATGGACACTGTATCACCTTCTGTGTACCATTGGTGTCATTTTAACGTCAGAGTCGCAAGTAGAAGTAGGCATGGACACTGTATCACCTTCTGTGTACCATTTGTGTCATTTTAACGTCAGAGTCGCAAGTAGAAGTATGTATGGACACTGTATCACCTTCTATGTACCATTGGTGTCATTTTAACGTCAGAGTCGCTAGTAGAAGTATGTATGGACACTGTATCACCTTCTGTGTACCATTGGTGTCATTTTAACGTCAGAGTCGCAAGTAGAAGTAGGCATGGACACTGTATCACCTTCTGTGTACCATTTGTGTCATTTTAACGTCAGAGTCGCAAGTAGAAGTATGTATGGACACTGTATCACCTTCTATGTACCATTGGTGTCATTTTAACGTCAGAGTCGCTAGTAGAAGTATGTATGGACACTGTATCACCTTCTGTGTACCATTGGTGTCATTTTAACGTCAGAGTCGCAAGTAGAAGTATGTATGGACACTGTATCACCTTCTGTGTACCATTGGTGTCATTTTAACGTCAGAGTCACTAGTAGAAGTATGTATGGACACTGTATCACCTTCTGTGTACCATTGGTGTCATTTTAACGTCAGAGTCACTAGTAGAAGTAGGCATGGACACTGTATCACCTTCTGTGTACCATTGGTGTCATTTTAACGTCAGAGTCACTAGTAGAAGTATGTATGGACACTGTATCACCTTCTGTGTACCATTGGTGTCATTTTAACGTCAGAGTCGCAAGTAGAAGTATGTATGGACACTGTATCACCTTCTGTGTACCATTGGTGTCATTTTAACGTCAGAGTCACTAGTAGAAGTAGGCATGGACACTGTATCACCTTCTGTGTACCATTGGTGTCATTTTAACGTCAGAGTCACTAGTAGAAGTAGGCATGGACACTGTATCACCTTCTGTGTACCATTGGTGTCATTTTAACGTCAGAGTCGCTAGTAGAAGTATGTATGGACACTGTATCACCTTCTGTGTACCATTGGTGTCATTTTAACGTCAGAGTCGCAAGTAGAAGTATGTATGGACACTGTATCACCTTCTGTGTACCATTGGTGTCATTTTAACGTCAGAGTCGCAAGTAGAAGTATGTATGGACACTGTATCACCTTCTGTGTACCATTGGTGTCATTTTAATGTCAGTGTCGCTAGTAGAAGTAGGCATGGACACTGTATCACCTTCTGTGTACCATTGGTGTCATTTTGACGTCAGAGTCGCTAGTAGAAGTAGGTATGGACACTGTATCACCTTCTGTGTACCAACAAATAGACAAGGTGTTAAAGTGCAATAATGTTAGAAAATGGTTCCGATTTGTGATCAATAAATATAATGCATTTTTTAACTAATAATCAATTCAGTACATCCATAAAATAAAATAAATATCAGAAAAAGATGAACGTTTGAAGAGGCAACGAAGAAAAATAAATGGCATAATCAAAAGTAGAAAATATAAGAGACACGATATAAATAGTTCATTTAATTCACAGGCGGCAATTTTGTAACTAAAACACAAACACTAAATTGGAGATAAATATTTCGAAAACAGTTTGTGACCATTGAATATTACCTTGGATAAATAAACAGTAAACGATATGACACAGTAAACGATATGACACAGTAACCGATATGACACAGTAACCAATATGACGCAGTAACCGATATGACACTATGCGATATGACTCAGTAGCCGATATGACAAAGTAGCTGATATGACACAGTAGCCGATATGACAAAGTAGCTGATATGACACAGTAGCCGATATGACACAGTAGCCGATATGACACAGTAGCCGATATGACACAGTAGCCGATATGTTCAGTTTTCGAATATGAAGGATATTTTCATTGTACATTGAGAATATCACATTATTAATTTTGTAATTAAATGTATGTAGTAGGTGTTTAACGTCTGCGTTGGAACCAAAGGCCATATCGCTGACGTCAAAAGGAAATTAAATACAAAAGGGCTGGAAGAAGCAGTCAGAAAGAAAAGTTATAAATCTATTCAATTTTAAAAGTAATAAAAAAAACCTAATATTCATTTAAGTTGCCCAGATCACGTCATTCAGACTAAAACCAGTTTTATAGTCGAAACTATTGACCAAATTTTGGCCAGTTTACAATTAAATTCACAGTCAATGACTAATTTTTAAGTCAAGCAGCTTCTGTTTCTAAATAATCACACTGCTTTGAAAGTTATTCCTTGGTCTGTTTAAATCCAGTCCTCCACAGCTAGAAGTTTTTTCTGCCCATTCTCCTTAACATCTCTGATGTAGTCGGTCAGCTTCAACCGTAATTGATTAAAGTTTGGTCTGTTAAGAGGATTTCTCGCCCAGCATTCTAGCATCAAATTATAATATCTGTCATCGATGTAGGGCTCCTGCTTTAATCTGTTTCCCTTCTTCAGAAACTCTAATATTTCAGAGTTATTCAATTCTGAAATGGAAAGTACAGTATAAATTAGATCTGAAAGCGAGGAAATCATTAGAATTCTATGGAAGTACCTCAATCAGGACACTGTTAGCAATATAGGGATGCTGTAAGTACCCCAATCAGGACACTGTTAGCAATATTGGGACACAGTAAGTACCCCAATTAGGACACTGTTAGCAATATTGGGACGCTGTAAGTACCCCAATTAGGACACTGTTAGCAATATAGGGACGCTGTAAGTACCCCAAATAGGACACTGTTAGCAATATTGGGACACAGTAAGTACCCCAATGAGGACACTGTTAGCAATATAGGGACACAGTAATTACCCCAATTAGGACAATTAGCAATATAAGAACTCACATAAGTATCCAAAATAGTACACTAGCAATGTCGAGGCAGTAAGTCTCTTCACCTAAAAGTTACCCAACTAACTAGAAATTCCTGAAACTATAGATTTCATTTTCCTCAAAGAATATTAGACGAAACAGTTTGCAATATTAGACGAAACATTAAGGAATATTAGACATTTTCCCTCACCTTTGTAAGGCGTCATACCCCTCGTGATTATTTCTGCAAGGAGGATGCCGAATGACCAGACGTCACTCTTGCTAGAGAATTCGCCATGCAAGAGAGCTTCCAGAGCTGTCCACTTAATAGGCACTTTGGCTGTATTCTCAGACAGTGTGTACATAGTCTCCTCCTGATAAAATAGTAAATATCAATCTCCAATGAAAGTGTGATTGTCAATCGTTTAAGAATTTTTTTTTTCGAAAAGGAGACATAACCTTAGGGCTTAAAGGGTTAAGAGTCAGACCGATATTCTCAAAAATCAAATTTTAGGCAATAAAAGTGAACCTAGATAAACAGACTCTCAATCGTTTAATCAGTGTATAAAAACAATACAGTAGAATCTTAATAGATATAATATTTAGTATAGATATTTTAAGACCCTGCCGCACGAAAAACCGACCCAAAATAGATATTTCTGACACAAATTATATACCAATTTTATACCAATAGTTAAATAGCGCAATTACTTCTTATACACTGAAAATTCATACCCCTCCATAATAATTGAGAGAAAACAGTAAAAGAGCTTTCCCGATTTCAAATCTGCACAATAATTACTTTACCAGCGCACCATTTTGGCACTTGCGCTATTTTCAGCCACTGTCATCGGAATGGTCGGTTTTTTGAGCGGGTTGGTCTCAAATTTATTATGTTGCGTTTATTACACTATTCTGTATATTGTTGACTCACCTTCACTAGTTTTGCTAGACCAAAGTCTGCTATTCTAATGTTCAGTCTATCATCGAGCAGGACATTCCTGGCTGCCAAGTCTCTGTGTATGTAACTCATACTCTCCAGATACTCCATCCCCTCCGCTACTTGCAGTGAAATATGAAGGAGCTCTTCGAATTCTAGATGCTTCCCATTAGGTCCTAGAATAGAGTTAAAAAATGAATTTGACCATCGAATAATCCTTGAGTTATAAACAACCTTGAACTTGGACCCGTTCGCTGACAAAATAAAATCAAGTAGTTCCTGGATAATGACCAATCGGCACACCATATTTCAGGCAATTTTGGTTGGATACTTTTTGAGTTGTGTTAATAACAAGATTACAAATAAATATTGCTGACAAAATATAAATTTCCACAGTTTGCGATGGTAATTAAGTCATTTACTCTTGTTATAGGCACCGGATCTAAACATACAATAGTTTACTAGCAAAAAAAAACTACATTTTCTAGGCTAGCAAACCTAATGTAAATTTCTTATATTTTAGCGATGTTCTGATAAATCACATTTTTGATTGATTTAAGTGATTAGATATTTCTATTTTAATGATATCTCACCTTTTAAATATTCTAGCAGAGAACCATTCACCATAAACTCAGTGACTATGAGGAATGGTTGCTTTTGGGTACAAACGCCCGTTAACGAAAGTAGTCTCTCATGTCTTAATTCCTTCAGGGCATTGACTTCCGTTTGAAATTCTGATACAACTCCGTGACCTACGAAAATAAATACAACTCTCTTAGTGTTAAAGGTCCCCTCCAAGCAAATAGTTTTATTGCCTTATTCAACGAGGCTAATGTTTCTTATCATTTTGCTGCAAACCGCATCGAATTTGGTAGCATATTTTTAATTTTATATGCTTTAAAAGATTTTTATAATCAAAACTCTACAAAACCTATTTTACTTCCGACTTACTAATTTAAGACATTTTCAGCCTGAAGAAAAAGAATGTACACCATTTGTTTTGATTGTCAACTAGGTATTAGATTTAATGAATCCATTTAATATTCATTTAAAGGTATCAAATTGAATGAACTTATAATAGAAACGTTTATATAGTTTAGTAAACAATTAATATCTAAAATAATGGCCGAAAACGAATGGTTTGTTGATTAAATTCAAATTTGTAATCAAAACAAAGAGTGTACAATCTTCTTCTTGAGCATCAGATTAGTGATTCGCTCAATTAATGCTCACAGAGTACTAAAAAACTTTGAAAACAAATTATAAAATATATACTGAACCGAATTGTATGCAATTTACGGAATAATGATCGTATACCTTAGTTCTATAATATTATGTTATAAACTCATTTTTTTCCCGGAGCCTGGAGAGGACCTTTAAGTAGAAATTTGATCATGCCTTTCAAGCAGAGATCGACGCCCCTAAATGAAAAGCTATGATTGATATTTGGCGAATACCTATAAACAATCAAGAAGTGTGCATTACGTACAACAAACTAGCAGATACTACAAACTACATAACGGCTATTTTTATTTCTTTTATGATTTGTTTCATATTTAATATGACACTATTATATGAAGAATCAATCAAGTATCCCCTCTGTAAAATAGGAAAACTTGTTATGAATCAAATCTTAAATTAATTCTTATGTTTCCATTCTGGAATTTAAATTAATTCTTATGTCAATTCTGAAAACTTAATTATTTCTGAGACAGACACACAGAAAACGGAATCTGCTACAAAATTGAGTCTTTCTTCAACAAAAAATATATATATATCCGAGGGTAGGTGACCTATTTATGCAAAATGGATTTTATATAATACAAACATTACCTCTTTTCAACTCCTTAATGGCGACCCGATGTGTCTTTTGTAAATAGCCTTCCCTCACCAAACCGAAATGACCTTTCCCAAGAATTCCCCCAATAGTCAAATCATCTCTGTTCAACTCCCAAGCATCGTCTGGAAAAGGTTCGGATAGCGTTCTCTTGGAAATCTGAAACAGTAAAGATTCCAGAAATTACCATAAAAGTTATATTCTTCCTCAGACTCGAGGAAGCAGAGAGGGGTTGTAAATTAAATTATCTTTAAAATCGAATTACGATAATGAATAATATAATTAACCAGAGGTATGTCGTATAAGATATATTGTACAAATTTTGCATAGAATCTGACTTTTAGTAGAGTTTAATTCGGAAGCAAAAGCAATATCGTTGACGTCAAAAAAAGGACTCAAAGACACAGTCAGAAAGGAAAATGGCTCCATGAACATTAACGATTCGAACCCGAAAATCTAAGACCTCGTAGGTCAAGAGCATAACCTTAATGGTATTCTCTAAAACTGAAAGTAGTGTTAAAAATAATAGGCATGGTTTAGAATCTTACTTATTAGGAAAAAGGGTTTGATAGTGAATCAAATTACCTTAGCACAGGGAATGGCTAATCTTGCACACAGGCCCTCGTCACTACTTCTAGAATAGAAATCAACCAGTTCTTGCAATGTGCCAAATTTTTGTTTTGCAGATATAAAGAAACCTCCATTGTGATCTTCTCTTATTTTATAATGTTTCACTAGATCCCCATCAAGGACTGTAGAAATAAACGAAAATTAGTTTTGGAACTTCAAGATATACGTATACTATTTAAAGAATAATTGAAAAATGGGTGTTAACAAAGTTCAATATAAGTCAATCAGATATTAATAGATGTAAGATTGATTCGAGACCAATGTTAACGACCAATTTCAAGTTTCTGCAATTGGCCAGTTACTGCGACGTTACTCTATTTTTTTCTCTATAGCTACTTACGAGATATTGCGTATTCTCCAGGTTTCGATTCTGAATTCCTGACAAGATATGTGCCATGCTTTCCAGCATCCTTCAAACATGACTCCGCTTCTTTTCGACCTATTCCATCAAAGAACCACCTATGGAATATTCGAAAAAAAATTGTTGGAGAATTAGGAAGGAAATTTAATGCTTTATAGTAACTCTATTAAATATTGTTCAGACGATTAAGTAACTTTCATAATTCTATGAGCTTTATCTCCACTCACACTTCTCTGCCCGCTGATATAAAAGGAATTAGGTTGTTTGATTCGATCAACCCTTTCAATCCGGTAACACAACTCTTCATGAACCACAAAGTGTCTTGTGCTTGCATCAAGAACTCTAATTTCTCATGGAGTTTCACATTCAATTTGGCTGTGCCGTCTCCTCTCACATCCTTGACAGCCACAAATTGTTCTCCGTAGGATGGCATTACGATCTCAGGATTTATGTCAACTGGAACATCTAAGACTTGTTTAAATTGTGAATTATGTGAAACCATTGGCATGGTTTGAGTGTTTGGATTTTGAAGAGGATGTCTAGGAGTTTGAGCTGTGATTGATTCGAAGCGAGTAAACCCTGACCCGCTTACGTGAGCTTCGTGGTTCATAATTGATAATTGGTTATGTGGTCTCGTTAAAGAATTAGGTAAGCTATTCGTTGGACTTCGGACAGATGTGTTCAGATTTTCTTTTCTGAAATATGAAATATAACATCACATTATAAATTTGCATTATCAACTGTATATTTCAGTTTGTTTAAGGAATACTTACAGATGAAGTTCTGAAGAGTACATTTGCTGGTCTTTCATCAAATCTTGTGGAGATATATAGGACTCAGCACATTGAACTATAATAATAAACAATTGAATCAGTCATTCGTAAACACACGTATACAATTTTCTAGCATCTAAATGAAGCATAATTGAAATTTTCAAATGAATTTAGATATAATACTCAATGTTTCATAGCATTTTTCGTATCAGAAATCTCATATAAGCAATTCTTCGCCTACAGAAATAGTTATTCATCTCAAATGTAAACAATTTTCACACAGAATACAAAGATTTTCATTCAAGCATCAAAATAAATAGTATGCATAGTTAAAATTATACACGATGCATGTTTAACAAAATGGTACCATAATTAGTCAGTTAGAAAGCCTTCCGAGATTTTGCATCCCTGGTTTCAATCGAGAAGGCCTCACGTTATATATTGTAGGTACCACTATTCCATCTATTCTTTAGCAACTACTGAAACAAATTCAACTGCAAGTACATAGTATACAGTCGCTCAGTATGGGCCCAAAGACTCCAATGAATCGAGTCGTCTCACGTGATTTTAAAGAATTTTTTCTTTCACATGAATAATTAAACAGGTACTTGTTTTTATGATAATCTAATCAATTAATCCTTTTCCTTACAAATTATACAAATCATTTAATGTGACGTGCAACAAAAATTCGTGGTTATCAAGCAGTATCTGGGAAAAGAAGGTTGATGAGAAGAAGAGCAATCACTAAGCGGTAGAAGAGCTGTGTTTGGCAGCTATTATCTAGATAACAATAATTTTCTCTATCTTAAACCTGAGACCAACCGTATACTTAAATTAAGTTCAGGGCACAGTCACAACGTCGTAATATACGGCTTCTCGTAGTACTCAGGAGGTGAATGCATGCACCGATATGAACTATAGAAGTTTCTGATTAAACCATCATGGCCTAATTTAACACCCACTTTCCAAGTACTAATTAAGTTTTCCTTTAATTTGACCGGATATCATGACGATTTCAGGTTGACAATTAATTCTCATTTTAGGTTTGATTATGAAATTTGGTCAAACTGATAAAATATTATTTCTAGAAGTATTTCACAACTAGTCAACCAGAGATAAGGAGGTCTGTGAACAAGACGGACTATATTTTTATCATGACTGAATCTTTTCGATTGAAGAACACCTACTCTCTGAAGTTTTAAATAAGTAATTAAATGGTTTTGTTCAATAACTTACTAGTTGAGGGTGATGGGAAAAGAAAATCGTTTTTTCTTACGTTACGTTGGTAACTAGTCTTCTTCAGAGCTGGACTTTGTTTACCAGTCGTCGCTGACGAGAACTCATTCAAGGTTGTTTTTCTATGAATATTAGTGTTCGGATTCAAATTTGGCAAGGTATTCGGTGCATTAGATTTAGACACACTAGAATTTCTGTCTAGCGAACTTTCATTTGCCTCATTCCGATTCTTCAATTCTGCTATAAAAGACATGGGAGGTTGAATACTTCCTGAATTTGGCTGCCTCGTAGGTCTGATAAATTTGATGTCGTCTGTAGATGATACACCCTCCCTCAAGCTTTTTCTTTTAAAGGATTTCCTGAAAGGACTCTTGAACGATCTGCTAACTTTGTTGTCTCTGACGAAATTAGATGAGTCATCCGTCTTGCTTGTTGAATTACCCATCACACATAACAAAACTTTCTAGGTGTCTAAATGATTTCTCAGAAATGCTCAATTCCTTCAGGTTCTACAGAGTTAGTTAGGTTTTCTAGCTTTGAGAGCCAATTTCTTTTCCTCAGAAATGAAGATGTGGTCCGATTGACGCAAACCTCTTGCCACAAGGTGTAATAGCCACTGGATCTTTTATCAGCTACTGATATTATTGAGCGATATCTTATCACCAGACTGTCTATCAATGCACACAACTCACAGCAGTTCGTTGATTTCTCTCTGTCTTTACGGATTAGATGACTATGAAGTTAGATTCTTTCGGAAATGGAATCATGATTCACTAAGAGAAATGCTGTAGACTGCACCTCGTACTGTTGTAGAAATTCAAGTTTGAATCTATTATCTTTAAGTTTTTTCTTATAATAGTTATAATAGAGTTAGCATCATGGTATAATAAGTTAATAACTACAAGGTATGCTCGCGCGCAAGTATTTTGTGACGTCATAGAAGTGAGGGAATGAGTGTTTAGTTTCTAACATGTTATTTCGAGGAAAAGGACTTCTAAAATTGTACTTCTGTGATCTACATAAATTTATGACCTATGAAATATTTATATTCATGGTGTTATTAATTCTTTGGAACTGTTTATTATAAAAAAACACTAATTTTAACCCGAAGGGAAAATAATTCAGTTAAGTAATGTCTATTTATAAATATTTATGTTTATTAAATCTTATTTACCATTTTTTCTGATTGCTTAATATTACCTAAATGAAAAAAAAACTATGATAAGATACTTTGCATGAATTTGCTATACGAGTGACAACGATACACAACTCAATCCTCTATGACGTCACGAGGGGGGCTGCGCAGAAAAAACTCAATTTCTCCATCTTCACCTCATATACCATGTATTAGCAGTAACAATTAGCATATTGCTCCATAAAAACATTTAAATTTATAATATATATTATAGGAATATATGAACCAGATTCCGAAATATACTTCATATATGGATTATATTGAATTACGAAAAGATAAACTAATTATTTCGAATAAATTTCGAATACATAAAGTTTTCATTTGCATCATACAATCACCTACTATATATATATTTTTTAATGTGTAATTAAATATTTTTAATGACAGAACAGTATAGGGTAAGTTACGAACTATCGGTCAGAACTACATCTTCGGTCATATAAGTAAAAACAATATAAAATTTTTAATTATTAATACACAGTGCTATCTAATACTTCTGCAAACCCGGGTTTGCAGAAGTATTAGATAGCACTGTGTAATAATAACAATTTTTATATTGTTTTTTTTTCTAATATGACCGAAGATGTAGTACTGACCGATAATTCGTAACTTACCCTACGTACATTTCGGCACTATGAATAAATGAATATAAATTTTCTGAACGACGTTTTCCAAAGTTGTTATTTTGGTAATTAGTCATGTGAATGAATTTACTGTTTACACTATTAACGGGAGGTGGCGCTTATAGGAATTTGAATTAGAGTCTGAGCAACTGTACCCGGTGTACTAACCAGGGAGTTTCTCTCATTGGAGTCTACATTCTGAGCAGCTGTACCCGGTGTACTAACCAGGGAGTTTCTCTCATTGGAGTCTACATTCTGAGCAGCTGTACCCGGTGTACTAACCAGGGACTTTCTCACAATGGAGTCTACACACTGAGCAACTGTACCCGGTGTACTAACCAAGGAGTTTCTCTCATTGGAGTCTACATTCTGAGCAGCTGTACCCGGTGTACTAACCAGGGAGTTTCTCTCATTGGAGTCTACATACTGAGCAGCTGTACCCGGTGTACTAACCAGGGACTTTCTCACAATGGAGTCTACATACTGAGCAACTGTACCCGGTGTACTAACCAGGGAGTTTCTCTCATTGGAGTCTACATACTGAGCAGCTGTACCCGGTGTACTAACCAGGGAGTTTCTCTCATTGGAGTCTACATACTGAGCAGCTGTACCCGGTGTACTAACCAGGGAGTTTGTCTCATTGGAGTCTACATACTGAGCAGCTGTACCCGGTGTACTAACCAGGGAGTTTCTCTCATTGGAGTCTACATACTGAGCAGCTGTACCCGGTGTACTAACCAATATGGTAATCATGTTATATTTTAATGATTATCATTCAATTTTAAAATGATAAAAAAATTCGAAATAAAGCATCGAATAATATAGGTATATTTAATTAGTAAGAAAAATAATAATAAATAAATAATGAGACAAACTATACATAATTAGAAAACATACCTGCATAATACACTTAGTATTCGTAGAATTTATTTATAGGTAGAGTAAGTTCCGAATTATAGGATGCTTCTACATTTCCGATCATAAATGAAAATAGTAGGTATAAATAACATAATATTATTATCTAACTTTTATTTTAATTGGTATCCATGATACTTTCAGATATCATGAATACCAATTATATTAAGAAATTAAAAATTAATTATGTTTTTTTTATATAATGATCGAAAATGTTAACCATCCGATAACTAGGAATTTACTTTAAAAACTTTAATCATGAATGTGTAATAAATTAACGAATAGGATTATGAATAATCTTTTACCTCTGATATAGCATTCTAGGAACAGAGAAAACTATAACAAATGTCACAACGAACAATAGATAAAGATGTCCCACTGCATACTGAGAAATATTTAACTTTTAACTATTAGGTACCTACAGTTGCACGCTACTTACGTACGTATGTACGGATGTGGCTAAATCTAGGCACGCATTATCATGTTTAGTCCATGTTTTAATATTTCAAATTTAGTTCTTGATTAATTTTGATAATACTTATTCAGAAGGTATCCAATTAAAATAACGAGTTAAAATGTTTGTTTTATGTGATCGAAAATAAGAAACTATCCGATATTTATATTTTGTAACTTTTTCTAGGTTTGTAGAAGCTCCGGTTGATATCATTTTTGAGTAAGGTACTGCAGTCAAATGTAGTTAACACACCTGCATTCGGGTGTCACAGGTATATTTGACCTCTAACTTCTCTATTTCGGCAGCTATGGAGTTTAAACTTACATGATGTTTGAACTATACAAATACCGATAGTATCCAGTAAAAATATCGTCAAATAATTGAAATTTGAATTAGTAACAAGCAAAACAAGCTACCAAAAATTATGTACCCGAGACACCCGATCAAAAATCTACATAACAAAATTCTAAAAGCCGGAAATGTCACAGTTAGCATACATTTTCATGACATAAAAATAATCTTTATTAATTCAAATTTCAAATAATTGACAATATTTTCACAGGATATTATCGGTATTTGTATAGTTAAACATTGTATAAGTTTAAACTTTATAGCTGACGAAATAAATAAGTCAAAGGACATATGTACCTGTGACACCCGAATGCGGGTGTGATAACTACATTTAACTGCAGTACCTTATTGCCATTTTTTGTATTTGATTACGAGATTGTATTTGATTACTATAACTCGGAAGGAGTCAATTCTAAAAAAATTCAGTACCTTCAATAATTGTTATCAACCAAATAAAAATAAAAATAATAAATAAAAATAATTATAATGTATGACTGATCTTTCCTTTGAAATTGTCACTATCAGGGGAAAAACTCTATCATTAATGCCACAATAAAGATAGCAGTGCATTTTATTGCTGGCGCCTCAACCGTCTCACCTTTGAAAGACGTTATTTTCAAGGTTAATAAGTTATCAATTTGTTTACCAATTATTTTGAAAACACTGCCTAATGTGAAAGTCTACATTGAACATAACGAGAAGCTAAGCCTTCGGCATGAAATTTGTACTTCGTTTTTGGAAATCACATTCTGGGCATCAGGTCTAGGTATAGAATTTATGCCCAGCCTTGAGAATGCTACGTCTGAATAACCGTATGTGTTTTGAATGTCCGCTAAGGTTGAACGTTTTTTTTGTTTGAAACGGCTATTATTTTGCTATGGTATAAAAAAAAAGCGTCCGTATAATATTATAGAACTAAGGTCTCCCATCATTATTATGCAAACCGCATACAATTTGGTTCAGTGTATATTTTATTATTTGTTTTTAAAGTTTTCAATACTCTGTGTGCAGCAATTGAGCGAATCGCTAACCTGACGCTGAAGAATAAGGTTGTACACTCGATTTTAGATTCGATTTCAAATTTGAATTGTGTAAACAAACAATTCGTGTTCGGCCTATGGGCTATGTTTAAGATGTTAATTGTTTCCTGCAGTATATAAATGATACTATATAAGTGTATCCAAGTTTATAATTTTACACGAATATAAAGTGGATTTATTATACCTTTTACCTAGTTGACAATCAAAACAAATGGTGTACATTCTTTTCCTTCAGACTGAAAATTAGCAAGCTGGAAGTGAAATAGGTATTGTAGAGTTTTGATTTAAAAAAATCTTTGAAAACATATAAAATAAAAAACATGTTTTCAAATTTGATGGGGTTTGCAGAAAAATGATAAGAAAGATGAGCCTCGTTGATTAAAGCAATAAAAAATTGCCGGAGAGGACCTTTGGATACCTAAATTTTGTCAGTCCGATTATGGTTAAGCTAATATCTATTCCAAACATATCACTGGCCTTTCGATCTCATTGCTCACTTGGTCGTTCTAACAATCTATGGATTTATATGTAGGCTCACTTCTTGAAAGATACTTTCCTCTGACTGATTCATGTTTTCTATCGCAGTACATAAATTGTATTCTTTAAAATGGAGGTCTACAGATTACAATACTATAGCCAAAAAACTCTCTTAATCTTTAAAAAAAAGAAAACTATTCCCACACAATCAAATTAAAAGTAAAGTATTCATATTAGTTATTGATATGTTTTGATTAAAGGATATCTACAAGTAATGAGAAACTGAATATTAAAAGTATTGTAAACATTTTCTAAAACTTTGAGTTTCATATCCGGAGGAAAACTAAGCCAATTCTGAACAAATTAGGATTTTCGCAAGTGAACAAGCTTGCATTTACAGAACTAAAATATCAAAAATTGCTTCAAGGCTTTATCGATGAAAATTTCAGATTGCTTTTTGTAGACACCCTGAATAAGTCATTCTGGACATTATTCACAAAATTGGAAAAAGCCTATCTAACCTTCCTAAAATATGGAATACACTTAAACCAAACATTTGAGAATCTTCTCGTTACCGTCTTAAATGTCGATGGTTATGTAATATAGTCACTCTTTTAACTCACTTTAATGACCAATTGTGGTAGAACTTCCTATTCTTGCAAGAGCATATCTAACACTGCACTTCACACCTTTTTTTCAAAAAGTAACACCGGAATCGCGAGCTGAACTGCGTAGAAGTCGCACCGAGGCACAACACACTAATAATGTGATAACTTGATAAGTAAAAGGTGAGAATAATTCGTCTTGGTATACCTATTCATCTAAGGCGCAACAGACTTCTTTATCTTATCATGTCAATTCAGAAACACTCTATTATCACTCTATGTAGAGATATCAATTGTTGATGTCAAGGAAATGCTCTCTCGTGTCTATCAAATTGAACGGAAAACTCATCCACCAAGGTTTCCATCTGCCTAATTTACACTCGTATAAATCAATGGAAAATATCTATAGACTTTAAACGATGATGGGCAAAAGTTTCCGAAAAGAAAATTGGTTGTATTAAATGATAATATTTCAAGATATGTAGGTAATAATGTTAATCGCATCACTTCTTGAATGACACGGTACACAGTACATACTTTTTTTATATATATAAAAGGCCCCCTGCCAGAAGAAGCAAACCTTCCTTAAATAATTTAAAAATGAAATTATCTCTATCTAAACAATGAATATTAAAAAATAAAAGATAAGCTTCTCTGCTCTACGACCATGGCTCCACCATCGCCAATGGTAGTGTGTGTAAACAGTAGTGGGATTCAACGATTCGCACTGCTTCACGCGAACCTGTTCCTAAAAATTTACAAGTTTGCAGAACCACTCAAACAAGTTCCTGGATTACCTTTTTCGAATGAAACCTAGATAATCTTATGGATAAAAACATCTCATTTTTGAATTCGTATATATAGACTTATGAGTAGGGTTGTGGCAATATGCATTTAAAATCATAGATCATATCATAGACAAATTAAATGGTATTGGATACTATATATCGCTAGTTTAGAACGATTAAATAGTATATAATTCTCTCCATCTATAATATTTTCAGGATCTATGATTTGAAAAGCATATTGTCACAACCCTACTTATGAGTGTGTAGAACGTGGTGCATGTAAAAGACGTTGCACGCACTGATCAACCAGATGGTCAGGAGCTTCTATTTTTAAGTTGATAATAAATATCGCACCGAAATGACCTATTTGTCATTATCTTTACCTATACATAAAGTTTTGTAGTTATTAATCGTAATCTAACCATGATGTGTCTACTGTGACACATATGTCCCAGTAGGTAGACATATTTGTCCCAAGTCTGTAGTGGGATTCGAAGGATTCGTACCGGTTTACGTGAAAAGATTGCTAGACAGTTTGAATCCCACCACTGGGTACACTGAAAAGATCCTTCCTATTCACTACACGGTACACTGAAAATATTTCCTATCCACTACACGGTACACTGAAAAGATCCTTCCTAGCCACTACACGGTACACTGAAAAGATCCTTCCTATTCACTACACGGTACACTGAAAAGATCCTTCCTATATCACTACACGGTACACTGAAAAGATCCTTCCTAGCCACTACACGGTACACTGAAAAGATCCTTCCTAGCTACTGCTCGGTACACTGAAAAGATCATTCCTAGCCACTACATGGTACACTGAAAAGATCATTCCTAGCCACTACACGGTACACTGTAAATATCCTTCCTAGCCACTACACTGTACACTGAAAAGATCCTTCCTAGCCACTACACGGTACACTGAAAAGATCCTTCCTAGCCACTACACGGTACACTGAAAAGATCCTTCCTCGCTACTGCTCGGTACACTGAAAAGATCATTCCTAGCCACTACATGGTACACTGAAAAGATCCTTCTCAGCTACTACACGGTACACTGAAAAGATCCTTCCTAGCCACTACACGGTACACTGAAAATATCCTTCCTATCCACTACACGGTACACTGAAAAGATCCTTCCTAGCCACTACACGGTACACTGAAAAGATCCTTCCTCGCTACTGCTCGGTACACTGAAAAGATCATTCCTAGCCACTACATGGTACACTGAAAAGATCCTTCTCAGCTACTACACGGTACACTGAAAAGATCCTTCCTAGCCACTACACGGTACACTGAAAATATCCTTCCTATCCACTACACGGTACACTGAAAAGATCCTTCCTAGCTACTGCTCGGTACACTGAAAAGATCCTTCCTAGCCACTACACGGTACACTGAAAAAATCATTCCTAGTCACTACACAGTACACTGAAAAGATCATTCCTAGTCACTACACGGTACACTGAAAAGATCCTTCCTAGCCACTACACGGTACACTGAAAAGATCCTTCCTAGCCACTACACGGTACACTGAAAAGATCCTTCCTAGCCACTACACAGTACACTGAAAAGATCATTCCTAGTCACTACACCGTCTACACGGTACACCGAAAAGATCCTTCCTAGCCACTACACGGTACACTGAAAAGATCTTTCATAGCCACTACACGGTACACTGAAAAGATCTTTCATAGCCACTACACGGTACACTGAAAAGATCTTTCATAGCCACTTCCTATTGAAAATTTAACATTTAACTTTTTGTTACTACTTGCTTCAGGCTACTGTGCTATGATTATCTGCTTTTGTGTATTAAGTATTTAACAAAATAATTATAGTTTTACTAAAAAAAAAAAATGTTATTTTATGGAAGTCATAGGTACATGTATCGTATGCTAAGGTGTTAGGTACATGTTACATATCTTATCTTAACGAATTAGCATGTAAGCATTTATTTATTTATCAGTTGTATTATAAAAATAGGTATAAATTATAGAGTACATATAACAAACTTTTTCCTGTAAGTTTTGAAATAAGAATTTATTAAGCTATTTTCAGTTGATTAGAAGTGCTTTACGTTTTCTAAGAATACGTCCCCGTCATTGAAGAAAACGGATGATATGAAAAGATAGAGATAGCCACTGCATTGAAACTTGATCGATCACTTATTAAAACTACTAAACCCTATAAATGGCTATGATTGAATTTTAAAGATTAATGGGTTAGTAATTATTCAGTAGAAAATAACCGATATTTAAGAGTGCATGACTGTATATAGGCTATTAGAATCTCATTGTCATCAACCATGCAATATCCTACATTGTACTTTATAAGAGCTGTTTTATATAAAATGAAACCTATTTCGTAAACTATTTGGTAAACCTACTCTATAACTTATCATAGTGGAAGTCAACTTAACAGTTTGGGACGTATTGAGCATATAATGAATATTTTTATTTTTATATGTTCCACAACTAGAAAAAAAAACTATTTTTATTGAATCCTTATTTATCTATTGATCGACACCTTCCATTATTGTTCTACTATTATTTAAAAACATTATTCATAACAAATATTTGTATCGTCATTATTTTTCATTGGAAACTTTCTTTCACCTTAATTAATATTATCATCTTAGAATGATTTTTTCATATATAAATGAATCATATGAAAATCACATGTACTCCGCATTAAGAACTAGTGCAAATATTCTCATTATTAAATTGGTGAAAACTAATTACAATTTAACTATTAATAAATAATCAGATTTTATTCATTTTTTCAAATAGTACAATGGAGCTAAAAGATGTATAAAATTCTATTATAATTAATAGATAACAAATTCCCAAATTGTTGGATATTGAACTCTTGTATTACTCCGCCCACGTTCCACCCTATCAACTTTAATATAAAATAAATAAATGGTTGATTATTATACTTTATAATACTCTAAAACATAACAAAGTGAATTTATTTATTAATCGAATAGAAAAGTTCTCAATTTAATTCAAGAGGTAATTAAATAAAGTGTGATATGTTATTATGCGCAACATTCTGCCACGCCATAAAAATGGCGTCAAAGGCCGCCATTTTTCTCTGAAATCTACAGGCATTACATGTCGCTCTCTGTATTTTATATCCCTGGGAAATTATCAACTCACCAAGGTTATTATCTTCAATTAGTTATTAATATGCATGTTCTCAAGTTTATTGGGAATTTGTTTCTATTTAAGATGTTTTATTTTGCATTCCTCATCCATAATGGCGGTTCTCGTAACCTAACCTATTTATTTAATAAAATCCTATTTATCTTTACCATGAAATCTTTTACTGAATTCATACTTTATTAATAAGAAAGCCACGTGTTTTGAGTTAGAAACTTAGAATCTAATAATATTAAAATCGAAGGCTAACTAGGTAGGTAACTAGTTCTCAAATTTGCATTTCTTTAGTTATTTATAATGATCATGTAGTTACCTACAACCCAGTTTGCATTTGGTGTACAGAAATCTCCTGATTTTTATTTTTAAAATCTAGAAAAAGTCGGCCAACATTTGCCCTTAATTTACCTAGGTATAGTTATCCAACAATTTTTTCAATATCCCCAGTCTGCTGAAACTGGTAAAGTGTTTTTGAGGTTGGTACTTACTCCTAGGTATCTTATTTTGCTCTGACTGTTCTCAGTATATTTAATGTAAATAGTACCTAGGTACAGGGATTAGCTCCAAGTGATGCCTGGGAATTGTGATGGAATCATATGCAATCTTGAGTCTGTTTGTCGGACTAACATCACAATCGATACTCAGGAACCATGTTTCAAAGCATGACAGAAGTCGACAATCAATTTGGAAGCAGCCATACTACCTAGATATTCCAGCCAGTCTGCAGCAGCAAAAGATGCATGAAGTTGTGAAGTTTACCATGTGACTATTGAATTTTGAAATTAGTCTCCTGAATTATCCAGCGATAATTTTCCAATTAATTCCTATGTGTAGCTACATGCCTAATTATTGGAGAGTATATTGAGATTTTTGGCCATTTTGGAGAGAATTTGAAAATCTCTGGAGACATCAGACAAATTGCCCCAAAAATTAAATATCTGGAGACTGATTGTGCATGCTTTGCAGATGGTATACCCCAAGTAATAAAGCATGTCCAAACTCGCCATTTTAATGGCGAGTTTGTGACAGTTATTTTGAGCCCTTCAATTGCAAATGGCGAGTTTTATCTATTTGTCTCCTATGCAACAATGTTATTTTGGAGAGAATTTATGAAAATTTGATCATTTTGGAGAGAATTTGTTGAATTTTGGAGAGAGCTGGAGAGACAAATGGTGAGTTTATGAGACATACTATTTTACTTGCCAAGTAAAATAGTATGTCTCATAAACTCTCCATTTGTCTCTCCAGCTCCCTCTAAAATTCAACAAATTCTATCCAAAATGATCAAATTTTCATAAATTCTCTCCAAAATAACATTTAAGCATAGGAGAAAAATAGATAAAACTCGCCATTTGCATTTGAAGGGCTCAAAATAACTGTCACAAACTCGCCATTAAAATGGCGAGTTTGGACATGCTTTATTACTTGGTTACTTGGGGTATACCAGTCTGTATTTGGTGCACAAAATCCCACTGACTTTTTCAAAAAGCTGAAAAATCCACCTAAAATTTCCAATAATATCAGACTTCAGAAGTTCAGTGATCCACCAACATTTTCTTGATTTTTCCACCGGAAATTAATGGTAACATAGTCTAGGATTTAACCAGTCTGAAGAAACTGTAAATTCTTCGTAGAGATCTCTTATTCTGTTTGTAGCAAAATTAATGTAAATGTATAGATCAAATCAAAATTGTTCGGAGAGAATATTCTAAATATCTCATATTTTGCAGACTGGGGATTTAGGAATAACTAGCTATAAATCCACCTATTTTACTAGAATATTATTTTCAAATGGGAAAAATTCTGCCGACAAGGCGCAGTTGGCGAATTTACCATGAAATACAGTCTGGAATTTAGCCACCATAATTATTTGTAACATAGAAATAAATATGATACCTAGATACCTACCCATAATATCTAAATCCCACTGACTTTTCTGAAATATATATTTCGGAATTTCCAAGAGTAAAACAGCCAAATTTACCATCAAATACAATATTGCATCTGGCTTGAAAAGTTGATGACATCTGGCTTCTTCCCACACTGTATTTCATGGTCTGTGGCCAGTCTGCAAAAGATGCACGAAGTTGTGAAGTTTTCCGGCAACTACCTATTGTGGCCTTGAAATTAGTCTCCTCAATTATCCAGCGACAATTTTCTAATTATTTTCTATGGTTACATGTAATTACTGAAGAGAATTTTGAGATTTTTTGGTCATTTTGGAGAGAAATTTGAGAATCTTAGGGAGACAAACTGTCCCATAATTAAATATCTGAAGACTGATTGTGCATGCTTTGTGACTTGGTCAGGGGAATTTTTCTCCTTTTGAAAATAAAACTCTAACAAAGTCAGTGGATTTTTAGCTATTATTCCTATGTTACCATTAATTTTTGGTGGCTAAATGTCCGAGTAGTTAATGAGGAAAATGTTGGTTGATCAGTCAAATATGTTGATGGATATTTTCAGCCCTTTGAACAAGTCAGTGGGTTTTTGTACACCAAATACAGACTGGCTGGCTTCTGCTTCTTATTGAATTATTTCTATAACTATTAGCCTATTAGTATAATACTACCATCTAAATTTTTAGTATAATATTAGGTACCATTAAATTTTTTGGTAAAGGTGCACCTAAGCTTCAACTGAGATCTTCGAAGCTATTCCATAGAGTAATAATATTATATACCCGAGATATCTAGTTGTGCAGCAACTGCAAGACGCTTAAAACATTACTTGTTTCAGTCATATAGTTATAATAAACTAATCTAGAGAGAGGAAGTATTGCACCGATTGCAAGACGCTAAGGAAGACTGTATAAAACCTTATTTTGTTTCAGTCATATAGTTATAATAAACTAATCTAGAGAGAGGAAGTATTGCACCGATTGCAAGACGCTAAGGAAGACTGTATAAAACCTTATTTTGTTTCAGTCATATCATTTTTCCATTCAACTGCCGCCAGATTGGCTGTCACATGTAGACAAAATAAGGATTTTTGCATCCCACTTACTCACCACTTGAGTAATTCTTCCTGATCTGTTATAATTTTATTAAATATTAAAAATGTGGTATCATAGATACTTGAAAGTTGAAATAAATACATGTAATAAATAGGAAATTAAATAGAAATACTTGCATTGATTTACTTAATAACGTAATTTCTTTTTTATTTAACATAAAAATTTAACAATCATTTTCTTATAAAACATGATTATCGTTTCAAACTGTGCTTCAAATTATTATAGATCATATTATTAGTTATTATATAATATAATCAAATAGTGATTCAACTCTTCTTTTATGACCAAATCTACTTCATTTTGCCAAATACCCAGAGTAAAATGTGATAAGACTGCTAAATTATAACTAAGCAATAAGTAGCTAACTGCCAATATTCAATAAAATAACAAAAAAGGAAGTATATAGCTTCGACCATTTTAGTCTAAGTTTAAGTGCAGCTTTACTAAAAAAATTTCAGATAAATGAAATATAAAAAAATCCTGGATGGATGAAAATTATAGAGAACCTTGGCATGATTCTGTGCTTGGAAGTGTTAAATAATGTGAGCATTTACACTATCTAATAATATAAGCTAGGAGTCAATCAAACCAATAAAAATTGAGTTTTTATTGATCTATATCTATATCTGATATAAAGTTATAATTGATTGATATCTAGATCTCTACATTGGTACCCATTTTATAGTACTGCTACTTTGAGCCTAACTGAACACTTCAATATTTGCCATACTAAATATTAGTGATGGGACGATTAATCGGAATCTTATCGGGATAATCGGAGAATCGGGGTTTTTCAAGGAATCGTAGTACCAAAATTTTAGGGCGATTCAGATACCTAAAACGATTATTTGTGTATTGTATGTAACTTGGTAATACGTATATATGCCCTGTAAAACTTGAAATGTAGTACATGTATTTCTAGATGAGGTCAAACACAATACTCCCTAATAAGTTAGTAACTAGTTAAATAATATCTTGTACTGTAATTTCAATTAAATTAAATATATTCCAGACTTCCAATAGTCTAACTATCAACATAATTCAGGTTTTTATTTATTATATAATTAGTATTTATATTTAAGGTCTTGGGTCCCCTCCAAGCAATTTCTATCATATAAATCAATGAGGCTAATGCTTCTAATAATTTTGCTGCAAACTCCATGAAATTTGACAGCATATTTATATGGTTTTAAAGATTTTTATAATCAAAACACTATAAAACCAATTTTACTTCCAACTTGCTAATATACAGTCAGAAGAAAAAGAATGTAGCTACACCATTTGTTTTGAATGTCAACTGGGTATGTATCATCACTTCACTATTAAATATTACAGTAAAGGTACAAAATTAGAATTTTTATACTTCAGGAAACAATTTAAATCTTAAATAAAGATCGAACATGCATTTTTGTTTATAAAATTCAAATTGGGAATCGGAACAAAGAGTGTACTATCACTTTCTTCAGCGTCAGATTAGTGTTTCATACATTTGTCGCACTAAGAGAATAGTAAAAACTTTAAAAGCATATAGAATAATAGAAAAATATATACCGAACTAAATTTTATGCAGTTTGCAGATTAATGATCCTAGACCTTAGTTCTACAATATTATTTAATACTCATTTTTTTCTGGAGCCTGGAGTGGACCTTCAATGATTACTCAATAAAATGAAAACAAATGTGTTTAGAACAGTTTCAATAAAACCTATATGGCTTTACCAACCATGTAAGTTTCAGCCTACTTGTAAACACTACCAAGTAAAAATTAAATTAAGGAATTATTAATATATTGAAGATTTAATATGCTACTTGGTAAGGTACCATTGAGTAGCAAAATATCTAGCCCAGTAAAAATATAATCAGGTATCGTGAATCGGTAAATTTTGATAGAATCGGAATCGTTAAAAATCTTGGTATCGTCCCATCACTACTAAATTTTTCAACTGAAACCTATTCCCAACTGAAAATAGTTTGTATTTAAAAAGTTCATGGAGATGTTATATTTTTTGTCATGACCTATATATTATTCTCATTTATTTGGTGAAAAGAGAGGTTTTCTATAAATTGAATCTTCCAACCAGTTGGTATAAGTTTATGTGGAAAAATATGTTTACCTGTAGGACAGATCCACCCAGATCTCAGTCTGCAAAGCATGCAAAATCTGTCTAAATATTTATTTTTTTGGGCAATTTATCTCCATAGATTTTCAAATTCATCTCGCAAATGTCCTAAAATCTCAAAATTATCTCCAATAATTACTTGTAAACATTAGAATTAATTGGAAAATTGTCACCGATTATTTCGGAATGCGAATTTCAGGACCTCAACAGTCGCCAGGTAAACTTCACAAATTCACACCCATCTTTTGCAGACTTGCGGCCCCATCCTCTATCATATATGAATAATTTAAAGTAGCTAATAGTTTTATATATTTTATTTCAATGAGCTAATGTTCATATCTGCAGGTGTCATGGATATTAAGTTTAAATAATGAATTCATTAAATTGTTCATATTATTTTCTTATATGATTTGGCGATGTGGAATTGTCCCAGTCTGAAAATGAATAGTACGGTATGATAATTGTATGACAGGAGTTGAGGATTAATCTTGAGTCCAAGTCTTATTTAATTCCTATGTTTCCATATTATGTCACTTATTTGCTCTCCCTGTAACTGTCACAAGCTTGCCATTAAAATGGCGAGTTTAGACATGCTTTATTACCTGGGACTAGACTCGTAGGCTTGTGTCCCTTTTCATCACATTCCTTGTTAAGTGACTACATTCACAAAGTAACTTTTCTGCATTCATGAGCATTGTCATTGATGGTTGTAAGTGACTTAGTTCATGGTTCTTCTGACTGTTTCTTCCAGTCCCTTGTATTTAATTTCCTTTTGACATTGGTGAAATGACTTATGGTTGCAAATGCAAAGCAGATGTCAAACCTCCACCACTAAATTTAAATGCTAGAACAAGAGATTTGCACATATATCCAGAATTCAATGATGTTCATTTTTGTGGTATTTTGTGATAAGCAGATAAAATTTTACTGAATAATTTACATATTCAATAATTTACATATGCTAGCTTGTGCTCAATTGAATATGTTTGTTTAAGATTTCATATAAATAAAAACAAATTATGCTTATATGTTAATAACAGAAAACTAATTATGTTTTCTCAAGATATTTACATATTAATAAAATGCAAGGTTTTGTTTTCTTATTTTAGCTCTACTTGATCTTTTCTCATTATTTCATCCAACATTTATAAAAACTTCTAAAGCTGTAAAATTATAGAAGATTATTAATTTCTGTTTTAGATTATACTTTTCTCTATAAAAACATACAAATAAACTTGTAGTATTTGACTATTTGTGAATTTTCCCTTTAGGACCAGAATTAATTTTTAAAATCCTTTAAAAAAAATTATGAACCACTTCTAATGTGTCTAGTTAATAATAAATAGTTGATATATGTACTAATTTTAATGAACTTTTAAATTTTATGAAATATTTTTTTAACTTGTAACGTGATAGTCACCACATTCGTCATTAGGCTCCACACAATCAATTTATTACAGTATAGTCCTTTATTTTTTATGCGACTAATTTGTCATAAAGGGTGAATATGTTTTTTTTAGTAAGATTATACTTTTCTATATAAATACATTTAATTAAGCTTGTACTATTTGTAATTAAATATAGTGTTTTGAACTCATGACTGATATTTCTATTCCTCTTCTCCTACAGTAATTTCAATTATTCACTAATGTTGAGATTCAAGCAATTTGTGGAATGAAGAGAGCAAAAATAGGAAGATTTGTGACATTGAATCATTTTGTGCTGAGGGGTAAAAAAGGGAGAAGAGATGGAGGGAGAGAAGAAAGTGGGGGTCGTGCCACTTTTGCCCACTTCTGTGTGGAAGGCTGCTAATGTTCAAACAGCAAGGTAAATCAGATAGATGAACTAGGGTAAGTTCACTGTTATTAGATGATTCCATATTTTTGGACACTTCGAGAAAAAAATGTATAATTATTGTTCAACTTTTTCTTTTAATTGGTATCTATGATATATGTAGGTATCATGGATGCCAATTAAAATAAAAGTATAATGATAAATGTATATATTTTCTTATGTCTGAAAATGTGAAACCGTCCAATAACTCTGAACTTGCCTTATGTTAGAAAATTTGTCATATTCTTTGAATAATATAATTGAAGTCTGAATTTATCATTTTTCTATCAGAACGAAATATTTTATTGCATTATCCTCAAATTATTTATCACTATATACCTGATAGAGTGAAGCCCTCTTCACTCTTGCTAATTAATTTTTGTTTTCAGCAGTTCTGGACTGGTGTCAGACGGTAAAGTGAATGAAGCTGTTCCAAGAACCGGTCAGTTTGTCACTACTAAGGAACAAATGAGAAGGGTTGTTAGAGCAAACTTAGCTGGGAATATTGTCATGACCACAAAACCTCAGGGAAATGCCCAGTCTGTAGTTTTCCAAACTCCACAAAATGTTATACAGACCAATTCACTCCATAAGGGGGTTGCTGTACAAAAAAACCAAACTGTGTTCTACCATAAACAACCGAATCTGCAGAATGCACTGTTCCAGAAACCTATCATCATGCCTAACAAGGGTCAGAGTGTCCTTATTAACAAAGGGCAGCCTTCTGGGGTAATTATAACCAGTAATCGTGGCAATGCCATTTCTTCAGGATCCACAGTCTTCACTCTACCATCTCACTTATTCACTTCTAGCTCAGCATCAAATTCTGGGGTTACAATTGCCAATTCTTCAGTAGCTAAAAAGATCATGGCATCCTCCTTATCCCGTCCCTCCAACACTTTACCTACCATTTTACGCTCTAGCTCCCCCTTACTTGCATCTTCATTGAATAAGAAATCACCTCAATTGATCAACTTGCAAAAATTAGATCTCGCCAATAGTAAGATGGAGAAATCTAAAGGACCACGTATAGTTAATTCAATGCAGTCTACCGTTAATGGGCCTGTACTGATAGCCGGTATGGATTCAAATAATCTCCAACAATTACATAAACCAATCACGGTTAAAACTAATACAGGATCCAAGCTGCTACTCTCTGATCAATCTCAAGGAGCATCCTTCAATGTACAGTCAGGCAATGTGCTAACACAAGTTCTCAGCAATGGTAATCAAGTCAGGAACACATCAGGCACAGCTCAGACTGCAGGCAAGGCTACTAATCTGAGGGTTTGGGTTCAGACTCCTGGTCAGTCTGGCAATAAACAGGAAACTGGTACAGTTCTGTTGCCCCAAGGTTTTGATCTTGGTAAACTGTACCCAGAGCTCTCCAAATTGAGATTGGTGAAGGAGCAACAGGTAACAGATGTTCAAAGTAACGGCAAAGTCATCGATGGAAGTCGGACTTTGAACTCCTCTCACATTATAGTTTCCAGCGGATGTTCTAGCGTTGGTTCAATACCCTTACTAGCTCGTAGCAATAAAATTAATAAACAAATTATCAATATATCTAGTGTAGCCCCTATATCCACACTAACTAAAAGCACTACAACTGTAGCTACAATTAATAGTAAATCAAATGTATGTATAACTTCTAACAAGACTATCAATAACAAACAGCAGTGTATAGTTACAACAATGAACCCTAAGGGAAAACAAAGCATTCTCACTCCCATTCAATCAGTTCAGGGCCTGAATATAGTCAAGTTAGGTAATTTAACTAATTTATCAACAAAGAGTGGAAATAATAATGTAGATGCCAAAGTAATCTATGGTAAAGGAAACAATTTAGGTAATGTAATTCTAGGCAATGGTAATATATTATCACAAATCAATACAAGCGGAGGGGTAATTAAAAATTTCTCTAGTTTAGAAGGCCTCCATCAAGCCTCTGGTTCTGTGCAACCTCAGAATTCTAGGGTTAACATGGGAATCAAGAAAATGATTAATAATAATACCACAAACTCAGTCACGGTCAATAATAATATAAATACCAGACTGACCTCCCCATCTATTCTACAAGCTAAAGCAATAAGAGGTAATTTCCAAAGTCAGCCTACAAAGCAATTGCCAGTCACTAGTGTGACTTCAGCCAAAGATGCTGAAATGCAGGCACAACAAAAACAACTTCAGTTGCAAAAACAACTGCAGCAAATACACGGTGGTTTGAGCAGAGCTAATAGTACAACTTTTGTTTCTAGCAGCTCACAATCTAGCACCACAAACGTCATTGCCATGACTATACCTTCATCTGGCAACTCTGTTACAGGACCCATTAGGCAGATTCGTTTAAGTCAACAACAAATGGCAACACTGCTTTCTCAGAGCAACATTTCAGGCAACTCCCTGTCTGTTCTAACACCCATCACACTGTTACCCACATCAGCAAACTCTAAAACCAGTACAACCACTAATCAAAATGATAATATTAATATCAACAAGAGAAAAAGAATAGATAGTCCACAAAGAAATAATAAATCATTCAAAGTTAACAATAATCTTTCCTCGCCTCAAAAGAGACCGCTGGTTTCTCCCCAATCTAGAATTGGTGTGGAGGAGTTGAGGGCCCCAAACAATTTTAATTTAGTGTACAAAAACACACCTACCTCAGTTGTAGCTCCAATAGACCAAATAAAACAACAACTAATCACTAAAAAAGTGCCCTATGAGCCCCAGTCAACCCCCAAAAACCTTCATAGTGCTTTCTTGTGTGATGAGAGACTGAAAATGGCGTCACCTCTCAAACCTACTGTCCCCGTAACTGCAAATTGTAGTCCACAAAGTGAAAAATCACGACCCACTGAACACTCTAATAACAACCACCCCTCATCTGTCGATATTCCAAACCTGTTCGCTATACCCAGCCCTCTGAAACCTGTGAAGGTTGAGGAGAATCTAAATAAATCAAAAGTTTTCAAAATGAACAAGGAAGTACAATCTATTAAGACTGACAATATATCTGTCAATGATAATAAAATAAAACATACAGAAAGAGAAGTTTCAAAGAGCAATTCAAAAGTACCTGCCAGAGCCAATCCACCTGATAGAAAACACGGAAGCAAATCAAAGGTGTTCCACAGAGATGAAATACTCTCTGTACGCAATAAAGTCACTGCCATCAAAATTAGGCCTAAATTGCGCATTCCTTCCAAAAATGTTAGCAAGGAATTGGAAGAGAAGTGCAGAGTTCTACCTGAAGCTGTCATGAAACTTCATCAGACTCTTGAAAAAGATGCCCTCCATAACAAGGACATCTTGCCTGCAGGTTTGTATACTAAATTAGTTAGCTACCACCATTGAATCTCATTATTTTAGTTAGGTACAACAATAAATTTGAGAAAATACATTAATTATCGACTAGTTCATATTCTAAGTGAACCGACTTGTTATTTATAGTTTATTTCTGTGTACTAATCTTATTCAACATAGCTAGCTAATTAATTTATCTTTTCTTCATTATTTAATAAACTAATAATTCAATCGGGTATTCTCTCAATGATCATTTGCTAATTAATTTTTACTCAAACTTGTTATTTATAATTAATCATGTACTAATCATATCAAAATTTCAACATGAAAATTAATATCTTTTTTCCTTAATATTTGATTATCTGATAATTTAATCATCAATCTCTCCGTTCTAATTTGCTAACTTTTTCTGCAGGTCTCCAAGATTTATGCGACAGTGACCACGGATGCTCGTACAGCTCCTCTCTTGTCAAGAAAAAACTTATCACAAAAAATACCGCCAAAAATATAGTCGGAGGTACGACAGAAACCAAAGCAAACCTCAGCTGCCTCAACAATTACTACCCTCTTGATTCCGTTAATGACGACTTAGAGGCTATGATCACAAGCACAATCTGCTCGTCTGACCAGCTACCCAGCAAAGAGCGATCCAAGCAATCTTGGCTAGCCAGTCGCAAGCAGTTGGCTTGTTACAGAAACAACCGGAAGTTTGTCAGAACGAGACTTCTCATGAATGCGGCCAGACAGAGTAGCAAACTTACGTCAGCCACGCTCAAGTGTCACAGGAAGAGAATTTACCCGTCACAGTGTCACTCCAAGGAAGGCAGACTACTCGGGAAGGAAGATAACAGGTTCGTGATATTAATTTAGTGAGGATAAAAGTAACTAGTGAGTGTAAGGTAAGAATTAGTCGTCAGTTTCATATCTTCGGTCAATGATAAACTGAAAACAATAATTTTTATTTTCATTGCTATCCATGAAATAACGATCCTAATATTGTTTTTCTTATGACCAAATAATGTGATATTGACCGATCGATGAGTCGTAACTTACCCTAGATAGTTTTCGAGTTAAGGTAATCATGAAATGAAGCTTGAATAAGCTCATCTTCTTTTTGGATGTTTCATTTTTTTGTCAAACACAAATGTTAAACTTCTTTCTAACTTATTATTATTTTATTTATTTTTCTTGTTGTAAATGGAAAATTATTCTCTTCTAAGAGACTAAATTAATTAATGATATTTTCCTTTTGCAGACACAAACAAGGTCACCCTATCACTCCCAAAGAGCACTACTCCTGTCTGCTGGAAGTGCGTCACTGTGCTCACGAAGTGGACATCAGTGGAGCTAAGAGGGACGTGTGTGGCTCCCCAGCTTTGCCTGGTACTAGGTACTGCCTCCGTCACATCACCTACAGTGTGGATCAGCAGTTGTACAGACACTGCTGTGCTAGATTGGAAAGTAACACCATGTGCAGGGTGCCTGTGTTTGACCCCTCTGATGAACCTCTGTGCTCCCAACACAAACACTGTGTCACGGTATGTTATTTTCATCATTTGAAAATATGAATAATTTATTAAAATTTTAAATATTTCATTTAGCTATTTAATCAATTTGCATAAATTAAATATAAATTTTAATTTGTTAAAGAAAGAAAATTTAGATTAACATTTCGTCAAATAGCTTACCATAAGTTTGATTGTTGCCATAGTAGCCAAATGCTAATGCTTATAAATGAATTTCTTTTCTTGTTAACATCAAAATAGTTAGTATTGGAGTTGATTATTATTCAATAGTCTTTTAACAAGTAGCTAGCTATCTTTTAACTTATTTATGGTATCTTGTGATGCAATTGAAATGTTGAATTGGTTTGGAAATTCTTTTATCTCCATGCAGTTTCTATCAAAAATAACTTTTACACTGAGACTAATTTTTTATGCTTTTCGAACAGAAAACTGAGCCGGTACAAAACAAAAAGCCGCGTAAGAAAAACAAGATGCCGATCCTATCCCGATACGGAAAAAGAAAGAGACGCAGATCCAGCACTCCACACACAGGTGGTTCTGGTGGGAAAGGTGGAGGCAAAGGAGGTGGGAAGGGGGGAGGAGGAAAGGTGGTTCCCTCCACAGCAGTCAGGCCCCCAATGAACAATGGGTTACTTCTATCACGTCAGTACAGCTCTGGGTCCTCTTGTTATGATTTGCTGTTACCCACTTCGCCACCACATACACCTACTCTAACGGCTACTACTTGTTCTGGTAAGTTGTCATGTTACTTCACAACTTATATTATTCAATAACATCATGTATTAGTAACAATTGAGATACTTCATGTGTCCCTATATTGCTAACAGTGTCCTCATTGGGGTACTTACTGTGTCCTTATATTGCTAATTGTCCTCAGTGGGGTACTTACTGTGTCCTTATATTGCTAAGTGTCCTCATTGGGGTACTTACTGTGTCCTTATATTGCTAAGTGTCCTCATTGGGGTTGCTACTTCATGTTTCCCTATATTGCTGAAAGTGTCCTCATTGGGGTACTTCATGTAGCTATCCCTTTATTGCTAACAGTGTCCTCATTGGGGTACTTACTGTATCCCTTTATTGCTAACAGTGTCCACATTGTGGTACTTACTGTGTCCCTATATTGCTAACAGTGTCCACATTGGGGTACTTACTGTGTCCCTATATTGCTAAAATTGTCCTATTTAGGGTAGCTACATGTCCTTATTTTTTTTCTCCCATTGGACCATTGTTCTTTAAATTTGTTCCCCTCTAATTTTTCTTTACACTAACTCGCTAATTGTTTTCTCAGACTGTGGAGGCGAGTGTTCTTGTGGGGCCACAGCAGACAACACCTTCGAGGGGGAGCTGGATGCCTCCCTGGAGCTGCCTAACAACGTGGTGGCAGCCGCCTCTTCTTTCCTGGATCCCCGGCACCTCAATGACCTCCTCATGGAGGAACACGTTACCGATGTCTACAATGTTTCCTCTGGTGAGTGGCTGTTTTCTTTTTTGTGGTCTCTTTTAGGGTAGCTAAGTTATGAATTATTGTTTGATTTCACATCTTCAGTCATTTAATATAAAACGATATAGATAGCTAGTAATATTTATTTACCTTTAATTAGTAGCTACTCATGATAGCTAGCTACCTACAGGTATCATGGATACCAATTTAAATTAAATCATGAGTAATGATCCATGATACCTACCTGTCGGTCTCATGGATACCAATTAAAAATATATTATTATTAGCTATAGCTATCCTTTCTCCTTATATGACCGCAGATGTGAAAGCGACCAATAATTTGTAACTCTACTACATACGTCTTGATGCTGAAAATGAAATCTTTTGACTAGTTAAATCATTTAATAGCTACAGTCTTTTTCTTAATTATTGTTATATGTTTCATTGCAGATGGAAAGCCTGACAGTAAGTCAGAATGCCTGTTACCGTCTGTTCCTGACGGAGTGCCAGTTTCAATCCACCAGGACATCACCAGCTCCATGGATGGCTTTGAGACAAGCAACCCAATAGACTCTATGATCTCTTCCTCCTTTAACCAACAACAAATTAACGTCATCAGTCAGTTCCTTGGTAACATTGTGGATCAGGATGGACTTTTCCCCGATGATTCACTCTCCAACGATATGCAGTTTGTGGCTGCAACGGAGACGGTCTCCACCGGTGGAGAAGAGGTGGCTGCCTCCACCTCCACTGCTGGTATAGCTTCTCCTCCCCTCCACCACAACTCCCTCCACCTTCCCCAGTCTCCCTCCATGCCCCCCACTCCATCTGATGATGATATGACGAGCATGGTGGATTTCAGTGCTCCACTTGTGAGTGAGAGTCCGGTGGAAGTGATGGGGTTTGGGAGCACAAATCTTAGTGCATCCACCTAGATTGGGTATCCACTTGGAGTCCTAGACTGCGGAGTTACTAGACTCGTGTCTCCACCTACCCTGTGGAGTTACAGCGAAACTCCTAAGTTATGAAGTATTGGTTACTTCATAACTCAAAGCCACTTCATATCTTGGGTCCACTAGATAGTTTTCTATGAATTATAGAAAACTATAGTCATTGAGGGATAACTATGACGCAATTCTTGACGCATATCATTTTCTATAATTTAAACTACTTCATTATTCTGGTCCCATTATTAGAGTGCTTCATAACTCAGGAGTTTAACTTTACCACACAAAATTTAAGGTCAATTCTATACTAGCAGATAGAACTCTTCGTTTGCACTGTCAAGTTTACTCTGCTTCAATTAATCACGGTTGAATTAATAGAAGGCTGTCGAAACACTAGTAGGTATGGACTGCTAATTTGCATTCCATTATTTCAACCGTGATTGATTGACGAGGCGTAAACTGGGAGGTGAAAACGCGACGTTTTATCTGATATTATAAAATGGCCAAACATATGATCCTTTTCACTGTACATTTCCCCTTTTCTTGCTGTGATATTTCGTAACAATGCCAAAAACACATCAATTGATGCGCTACTTTGATGATGCTTTGGTATGATAGTTAGTAATATATATGTATTAGTAATATATATACATGTATTCAGTGTAAGTAAAGTTGTTATTCATGTATCTATCTTTTTTTCGTAAGTGAATACAGGTTTCTTTGTTAATTTTATTACTACATTGTTTTTGATTTCATTGTGCCAGGTGCATTTTGGCTGTAAACATACATTACTCCTCATCTATTTCAACTAAATAGATTGGAATCTGTTAGATGAAATAGCTAGCAGTAACACTCCTAGATAATAATTTCCTTACTAAAATGTGATAGTTTTTAATCAAGCTGTTAGTTACAGTGATTGTTAACGTGTACGCTTTCTTTTATTTTATTATTAATGGTATTCGATGTAACTACAACCTTAAAATTCAAATTATTAACTATATCACCTTTAAACGTGTTGGGACTTGTTCAAGCACGTTGGGACTTGTTCAAGCACTTTGGGACTTACTAAAAAATCTTTGGACTTGTTAAAACACGTCTTTACTTGTTAAAACACGTTTTTACTTGTTAAAACACGTCTTTACTTGTTAAAACACGTCTTTACTTGTTAAAACACGTTTTTACTTGTTAAAACACGTTTTTACTTGTTAAAACACGTTTTTACTTGTTAAAACACGTCTTTACTTGTTAAAACACGTCTTTACTTGTTAAAACACGTTTTTACTTGTTAAAACACGTTTTTACTTGTTAAAACACGTTTTTATTTGTTAAAACACGTTTTTACTTGTTAAAATACGTCTTTACTTTTTAAAACACGTTTTTACTTGTTAAAACACGTTTTTACTTGTTAAAACACGTTTTTACTTGTTAAAACACGTCTTTTTTGTAAAACACGTCTTTTTTGTAAAACACGTTTTTTCTTGTTAAAACACGTTTTTTCTTGTTAAAACACGTTTTCACTTGTTAAAACACGTTTTCACTTGTTAAAACACGTTTTCACTTGTTAAAACACGTTTTTACTTGTTAAAACACGATTTTACTTGTTAAAACACGTCTTTACTTGTTAAAACACGTCTTTACTTGTTAAAACACGTCTTTTTTTGTAAAACGCGTTTTTTCTTGTTAAAACACGTTTTTTCATGTAAAAATACGTTTTTTCATGTAAAAATACGTTTTTTCATGTAAAAACACGTTTTTTCTTGTTAAAACACGTTTTTTTCTTGTTAAAACACGTTTTTACTTGTTAAAACACGTTTTTACTTGTTAAAACACGTTTTTACTTGTTAAAACACGTTTTTACTTGTTAAAACACGTTTTTACTTGTTAAAACACGTTTTTACTTGTTAAAACACGTTTTTACTTGTTAAAACACGTTTTTACTTGTTAAAACACGTTTTTACTTGTTAAAACACGTTTTTACTCGTTAAAACACGTTTTTACATGTTAAAACACGTTTTTACATGTTATAACACGTTTTTACATGTTATAACACGTTTTTTCTTGTTATAACACGTTTTTTCTTGTTATAACACGTTTTTTCTTGTTAAAATCATCTTGCAAGTAACTAATTCAATTTTATAAAACTAGATACAAGATCTAATTCCCGCTTCCAAAAACATTTTTAGAATTGACTTGTAATTTTAAACTTCTAAACACTGTTTCTTTTCTCTAACCATATATCGTTGTGAAAATAATTTAACCTACATCCTTAATTTAACATAGCTACAATAATGAAATTATTACAAGGTGAATCTTTTCTGCATCGTTCAAGAAATTTAATATGTCTCAGTTTGTTCGGTCCTCTTTCACTAAGTCCCTTTTCACCAAGATGTAGACTAGGGTATGCATTTCTAGAGAGGATAGAGTTAGTGACGTAACTAGTGTACAAATGTATAAAGATTGTACTGAATCAGAGATGTTCTAGAAGTTCTTCGATGTGTTAACCTGTAGTGGTTCAGTAGCTACTAACTAGAAAGAGTTATAACACTGAAAACAATCTTCCACTTACTTCCTAATTTAGAATCCCAATCTAACTATTCTCGGTAACAGTATTTCTATCCTCTTACAGTTGAAATCTTATATAGTGAATGTGGGAGGATTTACCCTCTATAATGAGCAAATTTTCTTGTGATGAATGCTATAAATAAAAAGCTATTTTATGGCAGACTAAAGTAAATTTGTTCACTATAGAGGGAGGCTACATCCTAACTCCTTCACTATACAGGAATTATACTGTACTACCATAACTCCATTTATTCGTTTATTTTGTTGCATTTTATTAAAGTTTTCTTTCTGTGTTAACTATCAACAATTGGTTTATGTTTTATTAAGATTTAGAAACCATTTTAGTTGAACTTTTGAACCTATATTTTTCCGTTAATGGATAGTTCAATTATTATGCTAAATACGTGTTTTTGTATTCGTGATACCAAATTATTTAGCATCCCAAATACCAAATTCGGTTTATTGAGCTCTGATACCAAATTCAGCTGTATCTATGATACCAAAGTATTTAATTTCTGGATAAGCTTTCAAATTCCTATTTTTGCTTCAGTAATTCCTTATTTCAAATTCAATCTACACTACGTCTGAAAATTGCTATCAATTTTAATTCTGATTATTAAAATCATTTTCAGTTAAAAGTCTACGTATTTTTGTATAATTTCAATTTTTTTTCATAATTGGAAGAAAAATAGCACTGATCCACTATTTTTCATTAATTTTTTTTTTGTTTCATTAGTATATACATTGCAGCACCTCTTGACGCCCTAAATAATGTTGGTAAAGCTAGTTAGATCATATTTACGTGGTTCTGTTCATTTAATTCTATTACACTTCAGAGGCATAATTTACAAGGTTTATTTATCACTTATAAACTATTATTTATATTATCGTTTTTTAAATAAATCGTACGCTTATCGATAATGTACCAAAGTGTTTTATTGACTTTATCCTCGTGAAAAATTTGAATTCTAACTTAAACTGATAGTAATTACTTAAAAATAATTTAATTTTATCATTAGTTTTGTGGACAGACAATTGAGTCCAAAAATATTTGTGCTTGGGTTGAAGGAAGTAGTAATTTTCAATTAATTTAATACCGTAGACTTATAAAAATGGACTCTGCTACAATCCAGAGAATTAAGGTTTTGCATCAAAAAAATGCTCAAGTGGTATTTAACTCTTAACACTTTCAAGTCTGGTGGTACATATTTTGTACCAGGATTTCCCATGAGTCCCCCTGCCAGGTCATTAATCAAT